>JAYRBW010121802.1:0-16953 GCA_036023295.1 Invenusta paracnida
TTGTATGCGGTGAACACAGTCGGGTGATGAGAACATGTCTCAATTGTACTGTCAATGATGATCATAACCTGTAAATATTCTAAATGATTTCTGGAAATTTATGAACTTTCCATATATTTCTGTTTTATTCTTGTCAATATAATAATATATATCATATATATCATATCTTGTTGTAAACATATTATAGAATAAAGAAATCGGACTAATTTTAATACAATATTTTAAAAGGGTCTCCCAGACTCCCATGGAACTTGGTGTAAGTGCACAAGGCATGGAACTGCGCGTGGATCTGCCTTATAAGGATCAGCTCATACCACTTACTTGCTCCCATGCCAACAAATAATTCAAACATAATGAACCTAGACGCACTCAAATTGATTTCATCCTTATCCACAAGCTCTTTCAACTTAAAGCTCTCTCTCTCCTTAACACAAATGCTAGAGCCTATATGCTGGTACATCTAAATCTAACATTTGATCACAACCTGGTCAAAAGCTCCTTTACCCTCAAATTCTCCAAACTCAAGCAAATGAATAGCTAAACACTTCAATAGCAAACTTTACGCACTGCTATCCAGACAACCAAACTATACATACAAAACATTCCCCTCACTAACAACTTCTCTACCAAAGAAATTGCAACAGCAATTCATAGCTTCAAAAACAATAAAAGCCCAGGACCAAACTACATTCCTTCAGAAGTCTTCAAACATGCTCCCCAAAATTACCTGCCTCAATTACACGTTTTCAACAATATACCAGCAACATGCAAATTTCCACCAGAGCTTGACCAAGTAACCCTCATACCTTTACCTAAGTTAGGCAAACCTAAAGAACCTATTTCAAACCTTAGGCCAATCATGCTCTTCAACAATATCTGCAAAATCCTAGCCATCTCTATTCTTAACAGAATCAACCCTATCCTCAACAATCATATCCAAACTCTCAAGCGGTATGTACATTTGTATATTTGTGTGCTCCATAGACGATTTATTCAGTTCCTGTAACTGCAATAAAGAGCAACCGCTTACAAGTTCGTCTGGTAGAAATTCAAAATTAATATCTGATAAAAGAATATCATTGCGGGACAGAAAGTAATCTGTAGATCTGGTCTAAGCATAACAGAGCATGTTCTAACTTTGAAACTTCTCCCCGAACATACTATCACACACAGAAATGCCAACCTATACACAACTTACTCATGGACATGTCCAAAGCCTTTGACAGCATTGACAGAAACATCCTCTCAGAAGACCTACAAAAAATTCTTCCTCCAAAAATGGTAGACCTCACTAACATCATACTATGCAATCTCAATATCAAAGTCAAAGTCAAATGCAAATGCAAAAACTCCTCCAGCTCTTACTTCTCCACAAACACAGGAGTCCCACAAGGTGACAGCCTCAGCCCCCTTCTTTTCACCCTGTACCTAGCAACAGCACAGTCAAATGAAATACTTGACCCACCATACCAAACTCAAATGCACTAGGACGCCTCCAAACAGCTCTCAGACCACACCTACTGCCAACCAGAACCCAATAAGCCAAAGGTTCATACAGTCCACACTTATGCTAAAGCCAAGCAAAACCAAACCCCATTCCTTATAACATCCAAATATGCAGATAATCTCACATACCTCTCCTATAATTATGAAACCATATAAGATATTACAAAACATGCCCCTAATCACCTCAAAGCACGAAACTTTCAAATAAACACAAAAACCGAGATATTCAATTCATCTAAAAAATAATCCAACAATTCTTGCAAATACTGAAACAATTACATCCAAACCACTCTAGACCTTCAAAATAAAAAATCTCTTTTCCTCAATGCTATGAATAAACTAAGGCCAAATCAATAACTTCCAGTGTAGAATGTAGATTACACAGAAACCTATTACAAATCAGATGGTCCAACATCATCTCCAACCTAAATCTCCATAAAATCGTACAAGCAGAACACTGGAGCATCTCAATCAAATGCAGAAGGTTAAACCTCCTTGGACATATTCTTCGATTCCCTGAAAACACTCCAACAAGGATAAGCACTTTCATATGTTTCTAGACCATACCCACGACTGACCCCAATACCTGGGCCTCAGTTCTAGACAGACCTAACTGGTGCAAAAGTATTAAGAAGATCATCTCATAAGACGAACGATCCTTTAACTGAACGAACTGATTTAAGTCAGGTAAATATTTAGATATATATAAATATAGCTTTTGATACTAACTTTTATTGTAACCGAAAATTTTGCTTCATATATCCAATTAAGATATGTGTGGATATGTATGGATATCTTGAATATGTGTGGATATGTATGGATATCTTGAATATGTGTGGATATGTATGGATATCTTGAATATGTGTGGATATGTGTGGATATCTTAAATATGTGTGGATATGTATGGATATCTTGAATATGTGTGGATATGTGTGGATATGTATGGATATCTTGAATATGAGTGGATATGTGTGGATATGTATGGATATCTTGAATATGTGTGGATATGTATGGATATCTTGAATATGTGTGGATATGTAAGGATATCTTGAATATGTGTGGATATGTATGGATATGCTGGATGTGTGGGATATGTTAAATATATATGGATATGTGTGGATATGTGTGGATATCTTGAATATGTTTGGATATGTGTGAATATTGCTTTGAATGCAAAATATATAGAGGAAGAAGACCAAATAAGCCTTCCCGTCGTAATCTCGTTGTGATGAGTACCTATGGGAAACATACTTCAATACTGGTCGTGATATCGTCACTGATAACTTTTTCACAACTCACGCGCTGGCCATATCTCTTTTAAAGAATGGTTTGATAATTTTGGGCACAGTGAGAAAAAGTCGCCGTAAAGTACCACCTGAGCTGAGGATAACAAGAGGTAGACCTACAGTGTCAAGTACATATGTATTCTTACACGACCACGACAACAAACTTCTTATGGTATCATATATCCCTAAAAGAAACAGACGTGTTATTCTGCTTAGCTCTTCCCATTCTGGTACCACCATTATACCTGAAAAGTCTAAAAGAAGCCTGAAATGATTCTTCATTATAATGAAGGAAAAGGTGGTATTGACCAACTAGTTGAGTTACTCACTGTACGTTAGTGAATTCACATGCCGGCGAAAAACAGTGCGCTTGCCACTATTACTGTTCTATAATATAATGGATGTAGCAGCAATTAATGCATATCTTATTATGAAGGATGCCAACCCTGCTCTAACGAGGCGATAATTTCTGAAAAACCTCAGTTCAGAATTAGCGAA
Organism: Invenusta paracnida; assembly: GCA_036023295.1. Lineage (NCBI taxonomy): Eukaryota > Metazoa > Platyhelminthes > Proseriata > Coelogynoporidae > Invenusta > Invenusta paracnida. The sequence goes on from JAYRBW010121802.1 coordinate 3,291, forward strand.
TATACATTCTATACATCGTCATAAACACAACAATTATCTCCCAAAAGAGACAAAATATGCTGCAGAAATACTTGGATTCCGACAGCTAGCTGTACAAGAACCAGAACAACTTCACGCTGTGAAATATTGTCATTTTGTCGTAAAAACACAAGATATGTATGCAGTAACTGCAATATAGCAGTGTGCCCTATGCACCGGATTTTAGTGAGGACATGTAAATGCCAATTTTGCTAAGGATTTTGCTATTCATCAATACAAGATTTTCTGGATTATGTTCCGCATCTATCCGCATCGGGTTATCCTATAAGAATGATTATTTTATGATATGCAAGTTCGCTACTATATTTATCCTACATTCATTATTCGCATTTATTATTATTAATATAACATTATTCTATATATGTATATCATTATTCGCATTCATCCGCATAAAAAGCTATGGCTACAAAATGTAGCTGCCTACGAGATAGAAGTTAATTAAATTTATACTTCGATAAGGGTTAAAAAGAACACATATTAGGCGCATTTGGAGCTCGTCTAACAGCAAAACATTTATATTATAGTATTATAGAATAAAATTAATGATATGCTTGTGGGAAAATAAATTATAAGATTACATTTTTTGATGGCTGGTCTATAAACAACACGTTAATTTATGCATGTATTATATGTTTACGTTCTGTTTAGTTTATCCTTAAGTCATTCAATTCATTTCAAGGTATATAAAATGTCATCTCAAATAAATATTTTGATATATTTATCGGATAGATCCATATAGCTAAAATATATATAAATGTATATATTTTAATTTCGCACAAAACCATGTTTTGTATCAGGCATTCACTTTGTTCTTCATTTTAATTTTAAAAATAATAATATATGTTTATCTAAACATGCATATATTTACATATATATATATGCATTCTATATTACATAGCATAATATACATTATGTAATATATATATATTTTAAACTGAAACCAGTTTTGTTAAAACGAGGTACCAATTGCCGCGTTTTATCTACTTAAGATTATTAACAGAAAAGGTGCCAATTTTGGACCTAACAGAGAGATATGAACAGAGAGACATACTCTGTGTTCAAAGGGCAGTAATTAACCCTTTTAAATAAAATATTTGAAAAGGATACAACCTTGAACTTACAACTTCCTCTGAACTTTTCACGATGTCGGAATCTCCTGGATTCAGTACAAGTTGAAGCCCAGTCTGAGGTCCTGCGGTTTCCACTTGCAATTGTCAGGAACGAATCGATAACAGGAATCACTGTTTTTATGCCAATAACGAGTAAAATTCTTGAAGTTGCAAGCTCGATCCATGCAGTTGGAGGACACAATGTGGTTCTGGTTGTTAAAGAAGACGTCAAACTTGTCAGCTATACTCCTCAAGTCAGAGGAGCAGTGTATTTCATTTCGAACGTCTCTGTTATATTTCTTTCATTCAGAAAACGATTTAGTTTGGCTGTAACAGACTCCATGTTACGTTGTAATAAATACGCTTTTATCATTTTTGATTTGGAAAGATGCTGTTCAGGGCAAAATGTAATATCAGGAAAGACAAATTTGTTAAAGACGACATTTTCGCTCCAAATCTTTGAATAGCTCAAATAGGGCTGTGGTGAGATTGTTAAAGTCATAGGTAAGGCCAATGTACCCGATTGAAATAACAAAAGTTCAGAACAATTGTTTAAATATACTTTTTGTAATAAGATGGGCAAATTCATGGGCAGCTGTTCCTTCACCAAAGTTTACCAAAGAGAGTTTGAGAGCCATATTGCTGAATGTTGGTTCAATTCTGCCCTTTGTGTTTACTGAATAATTATCGAGTCATAGTGTTCGAAAGTGTTATCAAAGCACACTTGTTCAATGGGTACTCTTGTATTATCCTCGATATGGTATGAACGTAAACGATATTGGTTTGTTCTAATAATTGTGTTTCAGCCAGCATGACAACCGCTTAGTTGGCGGACAGTGGGAGCTGACTTTTTGTAAATAATTTATTACTTCATCACGAGTATAAAAATATGCTAATCAATAAGGGCTCTTTCCCCACAAGTTGATCTCCAGGTGATACAAAACGCCAACGAATTATCCAAATACAGACAATATAAAAGATACTTTGGAGAGAAATTAATATAAAATTTCAAATAATTCTATAAATAGAAGTTGCCACAGGCAAAACCTAACAATATTATAATATACTGCAAATCATAGAAATATATATACACCTCTAAAACGGAAATTTTGTTTAAAACTAGGTAACAATAAGAACTGCTTAAGAGTGCAAAAGATCTCTGTTTAACATTTGATAGATAGGAAAAGGTCACCTAAAAGTCGACCATTAATCAAGTATATTAAATGTATTTGTATAAGAAACAATTAAATGACTTACAATTTAATCTCTTTCTAATAACATAAATACTAATTAAAATAATGGCGATAATTTTATACTACTAAAAGTAGTAACAATATTTAAACATGTTTTATTTATGAAAACAACGATTGAGTCAGCTTTGAAAGTTTTATTGCGTTACTCTCTTTATAAACAATTTATTTACAAATTACTATTTTGGATTAATAAAAAATGTAATATATATTGCTACCAGCACTTTAAATAAGTGGAAATCATAAAGTTTACCAATTTATTTATGTTTTATCATTTTTTTAATAAATATATGCTGCATACAGCAATTAATTAGTATATTTCAATAATAATATTTCATTTCCATTTAGACCGCAATGACTAGGGATCCAGTGGAAGACCACAGTGCCCTTCACCCGCATCAATGAGGACTGGCCGCACCCATGTCATGATTGCAGACAGACGTTCCGCTACCTAGCGCAGCCATGGCCGACAGATCAGATACCGACAGCTCCAACCCTCGGTCTCAAGCCAGTTTTACTGCCAGTCCCAGAGCCGCCACTACTGTCTCGAAGGACGACGTGTACTCCGCACCTTACCTCCGCGGCCGGATTGCTACCATGGTCCGGTTTTCACCCGGCTCACTGTTCACGACCACAGAGCTCCATAGACCCGCGTAACATACCACCATCAACCGACCCGTCTGTGTAAAGGACGAGGTCAAACTGTCCCAAGCAGGGGAGGGTGTCCAGCGCGTCCTCCAAACGGACAGCCATGGAAGCCATCCAGCCCCACAGTATTTGGCCGTGCTCAAGAGGAGAGTCTGGAAAACCCTCCAAAGAGAGTTTAGATTCCATCCCCACTCCCGGTTACTCAACGCCCCCAGCACCCGGCTCCCCTCACCATCTTTATAGCCACCCTGTCTGTTTGTGGGCGGAAGGTTAGCATCCAGTCGTACATCACGCTCAAGAAAACAGGGTTAGGATTAAACCTAAGACTGTGATCTTCCACCTCCATCTTCGGAATCCAGCGACTCTCGTTGGTGTCAAGGTTGAAGAAAGTCACCCCGCACTTATTCAGATTGGGAGTGAGCTTCTTCTGCCTACTCTACTTCAAGACCTCAAGCACCATGCCTTACCTTACTGGCCTCGACCTCCTTGCGGCGATTGGAAGACGAAATTGCCGAGTCATCAGCATAAAATCTGACGCCCAGCGATTCAGGGATGCGGGCCACAAGCCCGGAAGTGAAGAAGAGGAACAATAGAGGTGAGATCAAAGCTTTCGAGTAACGCTGAAATTAAAAAGTCACATACAATTAGGATCTATAAAAGCTTTGAATCAAGGTCGATGGACAACACATTAATGTACTGTAACAGTTATATAATTCAGTCATTGATGAAATTGATATGAACAGGTGCTAATAATGAAATATTACAATGGTGGCTATGAAAATAAATATATAACGTGGCAAGTTCAAAAAGAAGGAAATTTCCTATAAAATTACGAAAACTAAAATTCATATAAATTGTAGTCTCCAGTGTACATTTTTTATTAATTACAGAACGACAAATTACGAGTGTAATATATTGTGCATTCTTGTAACCCTTGCAATATCGACATCCCCACAAGTTACCTTCGACTTCATCTAGACGGTAGTGACTGGGGTCTCCAGGGGAGTTGCCTTGGTGTATCGAGCAATACTAACCACTTATAGTTGAACAACCTCTGCCAGTGCCATCAGACTGAAGCCCGTCCACAAGCCCATCGATCCATCGATTGACGACAACAGACCGTTGAATGATATCGCACGACTCGCTCGTTTCTCCACACTACTCATCGATCCGGAAAATATACGAACTCGCACAAGATCCGCGAGTTTAGACGGGGCTCCATCGGTGATCGGGAATCCCAGACGTTCAGCTTCGGAATACGACTTTTTTGACAATGTTTCTAATAGTTTCTTGAACCTCAGTATATTTATTCTCAAACCAATTTTTTGATGAGATAGACTGGCCATATTCTGAGAAAAGGAACGGGTGTCGACAATTCTCAATTTCGATGGTTTCCTTGAAAAATCGTTTAGTTTCCTTTCCATAATACATTGCGCGATTGTAAAACCCGGATTGTAATAACAGATTCTCAAAAGAGTAGTTTTTTCCTTGATATTGATATTCTTATTCTGAAGATTGGAATTGATCATTCTGTTATTAAACCACTTATAGAGATCATGAAACAGAAAGATATTAGGCTGCCGATTCAACATTTCATCTGATATATATTCTGCCATAATCTAAACAGCTGGAATTATGAATCATATTGTCTTGGGCTTGTAAATTCGACAGTCATCAAGTGTTCGCTTGAAATTCTCCGAAGTTGGAGGTTTAGGGTGGAGCTTTTGGACCAAATTGATTTCTGACGCATCTTCCTTGCGCGAATGAGTCGGCGTTAGAATGTCGAATACTTTTGTCTGTTTCAGTTCCACTTCCAGGAAGGATCCTGTCACCACTTTGACTCGATTTTTCTTGAAAGAGTGTCAAAGATTTCCAACATATCTCCGAAGTGATCCTGCTCTGCCACCAAAGGTAATACCTTTCGCATAACAGGCATAGCATTTTTTTTTAATTTGTTAAAAAATGTTTTTTTTTAATTGAATAAATTAGCTTTTAGGAATAATCCAAATGTGTACATTCATTATATAAAATTCATTTAGCTTTTATTATAGCTTCATTTTACTAAATAATTGTGATTATAATAAAACACAAATATGTACGACTATATATTTTGTAATTGGATGCAATCTACAAATAACAGAGAGAAACTGTATGCGTAATTCAATTTTTAATGTGTATTTACATTATAACTGGAACTCAGAAGAAAATTTTAGAGTTTAATAACATATTTCGTTAATTAATAATACCTATACCAGTATGTTTGCTTAAAGTAGTACCTATAGACATGACTATAGCCTATAAAGTGGCATATGATATGAACGAGTTATAAAGGCGCTATAATTCTCTTCCTATTCGTGTTTTCCATCCATTTCTATCCATGGTAACAATCCATTCCAACCTTTCTATCCATGGTAACAATCCCACTCTCAGGATTCTTGTAAATGGGTAACCAGGACGCTTACGTTTCCTGGAGTGAGATCGAGATGTGCTGACGCGCACCTTGACCCGGCTGGGAATGAAGAAAAAGTACGAATGCATTTACAACAACTGTTATCGCTCCCTATATGGTATTGTAATTTTACAATCCTTCTATTTTTTAATAGTGTGCTTATAAGTAACATGGTAAACTAAAGAATATCTGTTGTTAAACTAAATCCTGATAGTATCCGTAGAAATTTAGCAGATCTCTTCAGAATCATTGCAAATAAACCACAATGCTTGCTTTTAATATAGTGTAACTTTAGTGAAATCTGTAAATATGTTAGATCAGAAATCTATTTGATGAAGTGGGGCAATAATTTATATGTATGCAATATTTTAACAAAATGAGTTTTAATTGTTGTAAATATTTTCCTTTTTATCAACATTACTAAAATTGTTACACTTAAAAAATTAAATTTACATATTATAAAGTTGTCTTAAGTCATCGTCTAAAACTCTAAAAATATGCTAGCATTGCGTATATAATTGTTGCATTTAATAAAAGATTAATAGCCACTATAAGAGCACGCACAAATGAAATGAGTCAAATGTTGCATATTGAACAAAATTGTTATTAATATTAACTAATGCGCTATAATATATTGCTGGTATCGATTGTCTATTAATGGAATTTCTGCACCCTCCTATTCACACAATACATTTAGTTCAACTTACCTATATCTTTAAATAAAGAAAGTACTAAATGCTTCTTAATAGGTAAGATTGTGATTTGATATTCAACTGATAATAATTGAAATGTAAAGTTGAAGACATATTACAGTATGTCCCATAGGTTCCAACGACATACAAATGAATGAAGGTTTTTCGTATAATAAAGAGTATATCTCGGTAACTATAAGCAACCGAGATACAGCCATTTTAAATATACTCTCTATTATACGAAAAGCTTTCATCCATTTGTATGTCGTTGGAACTTATGCGACATGCTGTACAGACGTTTACATTTACCAAATAAACATTTGCCCCTATATATACATTATAATGAATTCGTCTACTATTTTTATAAATTTGCAAAATCAAAAGAAGTTAATTTTTGTGATAATAGTTAGTAAATTGTTATTATGATCGCAGTAGTATAACATGATAATTAGTAATTAATAAAAATTACTTTTAATGAAATATGAATCAGATAAATAATTATAAAAACATTTTAATTAAACAAAAAATTACGTGGGAAAATTATTACTATATTTAAATAATCTCATATTTAATTTAAAAAAATGACCGGAGCAGCCTCAAAGGGAAACCATAGTCACGTGATTATTATAAATAATTTGCATATATATTACTACTTATTTTAAATTTAAAAAAATAAATAATAAACCCAATTTTAAAAAAAGTTGTAAATTACACGATTTTTATGCAGGAATTTAAAAATTTGTGCGCGCTATTATCAAACACTTTGGGGAAAAACATTATTTAACTTTAAAGGTATTAATTCCCATAAATTTAGGAACACCAGAGGCTTCATTTGTATTAGTACCTAAACAATTAATACTATATAGGTCCCTGATTCTGACTATACTGTCAGGTTTGGCAAAATATTGGCCTCAGACACAGTCAAATGAACAATATGTGAATCCCATTGCCCGCAGTAATGAAATACATCGAGAACACTGAATATGATATGAATGTTGCATTTTTATTCGAGACAGATTATAGGAAAATACAATTTGAAATTCTTTTAAATGTAAGATATTTGTATACATACATACATATACTATTATCATCTAAATAAAAATATCAAAACTCTTTGTCAGTTGTTTTGGAAACAGATCAGTAAAAAATGGACGGAGTTATAGAAGTCAGGTTGTAAAAATAGTTAAATATTCTGATGTGTGCATGTGTGTGTGTGTGTGTAGGTGTGTATAGAACAAAAATTGCATTTAGTATATATGATGAATATAAGGATTCTACTAATGATACTCCTAAATATACATTATATAGAATATATTATTTTGAGAAAATACAGTATACATCATGTAGAATTGATCTTTCAATGATTTTTGAATATTTTGACTTTATATTTGTTTAGTGAAAGCTTCAAATACAATACTAAAATAACGCTCCCTTTTTACCAAAATTTCGATTAAAATTGAAAAGTAGGATTCCACATCCAAAAAATGAAATATAAACAAAATTATACAAAAAAATTATTGTTCTTTTCAGAAGAATTGTAAAAAAAATGTAAAAGTATAATCCCATATGTTTTTATATGTAGATTATATTATGAAAATTGTAAGTTATAACTTGAGGAGAAATGTCAAAACAGTCTTTATATTTTAAACATTAAAAAAGCTTTTGTTAGAATACATTAGCTACAGTTTATTTTTGTTTTGAATGGGTGCTGCGATAATGAAACCACTAAAATAGCGAATATGCATACACTAAAATGTTTGTTGTATGTAGGTATGTATACTATATATTATTAAAGATACTATCTATATAAAGGCGCAATCTTGATGGGCAAGATAGGAATCCTTTAGTTAATATACCGTTAACGTATCTAACTGTATGTACTTATAGTATTACTAATACGGGGAACAACCATATACATACAATATAGTGTATTTACTCATGTCAAAATCACGACGTATAGTTTCTCTTTATAGTAAGTGCTATCGTACATATGCAGATATAATTTAAATAATACGATTTGAAAGCTGCGTTGGGATATTACGTAGTGTACTCTTATATGTCGAATAATCTACGCCTCGCACAGATTGCTAGGATCTTGTGGAGCTCATATTCAGAATATTGTGTCGTGTGGACCGCTGTTGTTGTAGGGGTGTCGACCGCGTCATTCTGAAAATGAAGATTTAAAAACTATATTTTGATTGATAACTCTTTCACAACTTGGAAATCAAACAATAGGCATGTTATTAAATGTGAATAAAGCTGAGATCAGTGAGAAAGGTTTGTTACTATAAATTAATATGCGAGTAATTGTACATTCTGAAACCGTAGAGTTCAAATAACTGTCTATTAAATAATCGATAAACTATTTTTTTATAAAAAAAAAATATTAAAATGGTTAAAATATGCAGCTATCTCCTTCTTATTTCTCCGAAAAAAGCAGTTGTCTGAGTTTTCCTGAGTTTGAGCAAGAATGTGAGGTAGAAACATTCAAAAGAATCATACAACTAATGATCACGTAAAGCAAAAGTAATGGCTTGAACACCGACCTGTCATTGAAGGAGGACCTCAGCTCCAGCGTGGCCTCCATATGCTCGGGTGTATCGGCCAGTGATGACCCTCCCGAGCCTCCAACGGTGACATGGGATCCTCTCCCGCCCCCCAAGTTCCCTCTGAATGAGGCGGCAGTTGGAGGCAGAGAGAGTCGAGTACCGCACACTCCGGCGCCGCGGGCTTCACTGGCGAACTGGTAGACCACGAGGAGGCACGTCTGACAGAGCTCCACAACCCGCTGGCAGCAGACGAGTTCAGTGGGGCTGGGGGAATCGGCCGTAGTCCGACTGAAGATCACCTCCCAGGACCTAAAGCAGAGAAAGGTCGTGACAAATGATGCTGCTTGTGCGATTAAAATAATAAATACATTTTTCATTAATATGAATTATCAGTTCATTCATATATTTTTGCTAAACAACTTGAAACATATAAGAAACGTAAATATATAAATAGTAATATAATTTCCTGTAAATAATAATGCTTAATTTATGATAATATCATGATTTTAAATAAGATAAACTTCTAGCTTATTATATTATGCAATCTTTAATATATTCCTATTTTCTCCACCAAATCACACACAAAGAAAGACACACTCATTCCAGTTTAACGAAATATTGAATGATAATAATATTACCGGAGCTCGGTATAGTTTTATGAAATATGGGGTATTGCGGCAGTATGATATCGTAAATAATATCATGAATGAGGACACCAGGAACAGAATATGTGTACATAAGTTGTGTCGATAGAGGCAGGTATCAGTAATTTCGTCGTAGGCATATTATGACTAATCTAAATTTCCAAACATTACAAGAAATATTTCACTGACGCAATATTTAAAAGTGTTTTAATTGTTATACTGGCTTCTAATTAGATATATGTTTTTATTCTGTCAGTGAAAATGCTAACTACGATGTGTATCTCGAGTTTATTTATATATTTAAACTTTTTATATCTAATTATTTATAGAAGTAACGACACAGCGTTATATTTGTTTCTTGAAATTCAGTAAATTTTGTACAAAATTATATAAATATTACACAAAATTAATTTTTAAGAAACCATAACTGTGTGATTGACTATATGTATTCTATATTAAGTAAGAAATAAAGTTTCTCTAATATTCACCATAATATACATCACAAAAATGACCTCACAACCCGATCAATTGCGATTGGTCACAAGCAGTGAACCCTTTACAAGCTATCAACCAATCAAAACTGCTCACTTTGGCGAACCGAAAGAGTTCCAGAGGCCATGACCATGACTCCACTCCAGACGACTGTAAACACGCGAGAGAAACCGGCTAAGCCGCAGTTTGCGTAGATCACAGCCCGGGACACCCTTGAAGTTGCGCTGGACCACGGAGCTAACATTGGTGCGGACGATATCGATGACCTTGCCACGTTTCACCGTGTCCAGCTTGGAAAGCCAGTAGTTGGAAACACGGGGCTTGTGGAACTTCCAGTCTTCCTGGATCTGATTGAAATGAGTAAAATATGAGAAGAAAGTAAAGAAGATGGGACAAGAGAAGAAAATAGAGTGCACATATAAATATTTCTTGAATCACAATAAAAATAATACACTTATGATTACTTAAGGGTATATTTAAAACCTAAATTCTATTTACAACTTTCATGATATCTTCTACAACAAAGAGCTTAAGAATTCATTTCACCTGTTTGTTTAACTTTTATTAAATATGTTAATAAAATTTGACAATTGTAGTTGATCCCTATATTTAGAGTTTATCTAAATCGAAAAATAAACGCTTAAAATTTTGAATTAATATTTAATTTCAAAGTATTAATTTTCCAAATATTGAATTAATTTTTGTAATATTCATATATTTACCTTCTTGGCACAGTTTATCAGACAAATCAACCCTTAATGCACACATACATGTATACAAAGCTTGGTTTGATGTACATTATACGTTTTGATCTATTTTGATATTAAAACATTGATTTTTTATCAAAATTGTGATTTACGGGGAAGGATTGAAAACAATGTGATAACAAGGCTATTGTCATCAGTGCGGTATAATCTCACCTTGTTGAGGATGTGATCGGCCTCCTCATCCGACTTGCCTGGGAACCGAATTCTGAGCTCATTAAGTTGATTCACCACGGCTTCCAATCGTTCCTCTTCTACACGCGGATCTAACATCTGCGCCGCCGTCAGCAGCACCTTCCGATGCCGACCTCCCGCCGTCAGATGCGAGGTAGAGGTCGCCGGTGAGGGTGTTTGTTGACCCCCTCCTACACCCACACCACCTAAGGAAGAGGAGCGGCGGGAAGCGGTTGATCGCATACTGCCGCTCGATTGACGGGCTGGGCGGCCAGAACTGAGGGTGTCTGGTTGCTGATTGGTCAATGCAGGGGACTGTATTTGATTGGGAAACAGCGTTGGGAGGTTAATAAGCATTTGGTTGGAAATAATGCACTTACTTGAAATGAAAGGTTTGCTAATGTTTACTAACGAAAAATACAACACAGACGACTACTTAGAAATCAGAATTATTGCGAATAAAATCATCTTTTCGCAGGTTTAAGTTACTCCGCAAGGAATCAACGATAAACTTATTTAGTTTGTAATTCATAATATCCACGCTAAACCTACTCATATTTATTAAGGTTTATAATTTAGCTTTCAACTAATTATTACTATCATCAAATAATTCTAGCTATATAATTTACAATACAGACTTTAGACAAAAAAGTTGCTATAGACAGGAAATGCGCTCCATTTTCAGTTTTACTCAATTTAGCACTTTTATTTCTTATTATTTTATATTAGGTCATGCTACGCACGTAACATATTATTTATCTACTTATAATTATTTCAGATAATCAAATGGCTAAGTTGCCTAAATGCTGGTACGAACTGATATGTGCGTAAGAAACAGAATAACAGTATTGATCTCGATTAACAATAAAAAGGAATTAATAAAAATACAATTCCGCTTTTTTCCTAGTTAATTCAGTGATATTTTTCTCAATATATACATTGAAGTACTTATATAATATGTAAATAGAAGAATCTCTGAGTGTATCAAGTAAAAACAATTTTGTATTTTTTAATCTGTTGAACCCTAACATTTCAATCTAAGTATTTAATCTGAACTAAAATTAATAATAAATCGATGATCAAACTGCTCAATTTTAAACTATCCAACAGCAAATCCAACAAGCACAACAGGTAAATCTTGCTTACCGATACCTTCCTGATCATCCTGGACCGCATGCTATCGCCCGCAGTGGACAGTCCATTATTGTTAGTGTTCCCTGCCCCAGCTGCCACTCTTGACGGCCGTCGGGTGGACCCCATTCCAGCTCCTGCTCTCATAGGAGCAGTGGAGCTTGTCGTACCCGTACCGCGTTTCTTATTTGCACCACCACCGTTTTCATCGTCGTCAGAGGAGGTCGAGTTGTCGCTCCACATTCGGTCGTCGATATCTAGACCTGCCAGGTTGTTTAACGAATTTCCCTGGAGGAGAGAATTTGGCAAAATAAAGTTATTTCATAATATATTACTGATACCTAAGTAAGTAGCAGAATAAGTTATATATGTAAATACTTATTAAATTGTTTTTAGTTAGATCAATGCTCAAAATTGAAGTATAAGTTAAAATATGAATTCCAATATTTTAAAACTAAACAATAATTATCGACCAAGTAATCTTTTTTAAACAAAATATTTGTAAATTGTAATGTTAAAATACTTATGAAGTAGTAGAATAATATTATCATCTAAAATAAATCAATTTAATGTTAAACTGAAAATATTTCATTTGATAAGAAACTAAAATAGTCACACACACATGCAAACAATAACTAAAAATTCTACTTTTTGATATTTTAAATGCATAATCTTTAATTTTATCTCAATTACATATTATATTCATAACTTCTAACAGAAAATATGAAAACTAGTACCATCATATCAAGACATTTTAACAAAGTTCTTATCGTGTTATTAAAATGTTTTATAATGTAAATTCAAATCTTATCACTTATTTGTAAATTCAACCCTACGACAGAATTATAGATTGATATCATAACAATACGTATGTATGTATTATACAGGAAATATCAATATTTTATGATCATTCGATATTCAACCGATCAACGTACCCCAGTCAGCTTGAAAGAGGACTCAGAACGTCCCGTTTGAGCCCCTTCTGGTCCCGCTTCCGGCTCATAAGAAGCTAGCATGTCGATAATATCTTCTTCCTGAAAAGAAGTAGTAAAAGGATATAAAGATATAATACATAGAGGGATATACTAAATACTATATTGTTAGATATTCGATCTTGTGTAGGAAGTTACATGTATAAGTTTCGATAGATGAAAGACTAAATACCACTAAAATGAATCACCATAAAAGTTTATAGAAGCATTATTGGGGATAATTTAATTGAAGCTGAATGAGTTTTATAAGTGTGATCAAATCATAAATAAAATAAGAAAGCATAATATAATGATTCAAAACTGTTTGTGGAAATTAGTAAGATCGAATGAAAGATTAACGAAGATTCCGAATAGCTGGGATTTAAACGTGTTTTTGACATTACAACCACAAATTCACTTGGTGTTTGGATACAAACAGACGCCGAAGCTGGGATTTAAACATGTTTTTGACATTACAACCACAAATTCACTTGGTGTTTGGATACAAATAGACGCGAAGCTGGGATTTAAACATGTTTTTGACATTACAACCACAAATTCACTTGGTGTTTGGATAAAAATAGACGCGAAGCTGGGATTTAAACATGTTTTTGACATTACAACCACAAATTCACTTGGTGTTTGGATACAAACTGACTCCGAACAGTTGAGACGGGTACGTATCATATCGCCTTACCATTGTTGTCCACTAATTGGATTACGTAATGACATAATGTTAAAATCAATCTCA
>JAYRBW010121813.1:0-16952 GCA_036023295.1 Invenusta paracnida
TGTAAGGAAAAGTATTACTTTTCTTTACAACTTTTGTAAAGAAAAATCGACTTTTCAATCTATGCATAGAAAAAAAATTTTAGAACAATATTGATTAATATTTATTAATATATTAATTATCTTATCAAATTATATTTACACACCACTAAATTAAAAGAAAAAACATAATCAATTCTTCTAACAAATCATACAACAAATGCCAATATTTTAAGCGCATTTCTCATAGACAAATTTATTCGAAAATCAAAGACCAAATAATGGTGGAAATGCAAAAATATTAAAAAAGCATCATGCTAGTAAAGGTCAGAAAGGCGAACTTTGTAGGTATAAAGTAGTAATATATAGTTTCAATAGTTTTTCCTGAAAATAGAAGCACAATTTCAATGGATATAAATTTTAACTTCCATGATGTTCATTTTTAATATTTTAGCACTACCGCGCTTACATATTGCAATTTTGAAATTTAAATCTCTTAGTTAATCAGAATTAATTAATTTTTAGTTATTTACAAAATACTGAAATATAATAAGCCTACTTTAACTTACTACCTTTTCTTAAAAAATGTCTGTTAAGATTAGCGGAATAATATTAATTGCTACAATTGCGATCGTTTTTATTCATGATAGTGAGGCGTTCTTCAAAGGAGCCTCAAAAGGAGGGGCAAGAGGCGGTAAATATTTCATTAGTTTATTCGCAATATTCATATTCATATTTATAAATTATAATATAAATTACAAGTATCATATTTCGCATGAAGGCAATATTTTACGTTTTATCATTTATTTATGATTACAAAATTAAGAATAACAACTTTAAAAATTAAAATAGTATTTGTATATTAAATGAAGCGAATCTTTCGTTGTTTACTTGTTACACATTTACAATTCATGTTTATGATCATAATACAAACAATATATATACATATATATAATCTTTATAACTTATTGGTATTGTATTTATAGCATTGGGTAAAAAATATACGCAACATTTTTGCTGGTTTTTTTAATAAAACATTAATAGATTAACTTTACATAAATATTGAAAGCATTATCAAATATAAATTTCAGTAAATTAGCTCATAAATTTTGTATTATGTGTGTGCTTAGATTTATTAATTAAAGATAAAATTTTCTTATACCTTATACGCAAGTTGCAAATTTCTTGGTTATTCATAGGAAGCCCTCCCCGGTCGAAACCTAACAATAATGGACAACAACAGAGTCGTAAGTCAAAATAATGCTTTTAAATATTAACATAGGTATATCTTTATTTTGCTATATCAATGGTATTTTGACTTTATGCTACTTTCTTCAATTTATACCTTGAATTTTGTTCAAATATATAATTTTTGTAGAATATATAAGTTCTCGTCATGTTCTTCGTGATATATATTTATTTACTTGTATATACATATAAAATAAATTAAAATAAGTTTGAAATAGTGGAAAACGTAAATCCGAAATATGTAAAAATACAATGTATTTAAGATATATAACTTAAACTAGTCCCTATATTCTTGTTTTAATATGGCGTACATACGAAAATATTGCCAGAGAAATTAAATTTTTCACTTGCGGTCATTAGTAACATTCAATAATATTACTCTGATTATATATGCACTATTCAACATGCTATTATTATAATTCTACAATAATTCTGATGGCTCATTCAAAATTGATTCAGAAAATATTTTATTATAAAAAAATTGTTTTTCTAACTATATTTAAAATATCTGTAATATCAAATGAGTAAATAATTTGCGAAACAACATATTTTGTTCCATAATTTTATACAATCAAGAGGTATAAATTATCTATTAGAATGTGATATTATCGAATAAAATGACAACAGTAATATGCATTTACATTTTGTCATTTTTATTAAAATGAGAACGCAATTTTACAAAATTTTGATATGACATATGTATTGTTATTTTAAACAGAGTTCCAAAATATTAAGATTTACAGTTAAAATATGAAAATTATTTTAAAATACAGTCACAAGTTTGACATATGTGTTACAAAATTCAAACCATGTTTGTGATCGCACAGGAAAATAATTTTTGGTCGAACACAATTATTTATGATTCGAATGAATTATATCTATTACATATATTTTAAACAGATTCACAGGATAGGTTTCAGTCCTTTTAAAATGTTTTCTGATGTGTGTACTAAAATAATTGTAAAACAAAATAAAATATCTGTTACAGAAAATTCTGTTCGAGTAAGGCCACAAAGTCAACCTCGGCAGCCAAGACCAGAAGCAATACACGAAGGTATAATTCTGAGCATCATGCAAACATATTGTAATTAATTGTATGTAAATATTTGATTGACAGAATTTATTTAAAAATTTAACCATTTACTTTAACTTGTCTAATTCTAGAAATTTTAAATTTACCTTCCTAAATATAATTACTGTTTTTAAAGATACAAAGTTCAGTTTTTCTACATAATATTTCAACAAAGAGCATTATAATTTAAACAATTAATAAAAACAGGAATAAGCCGGAGCTGTGAAATAGATCTTATATTTAACCCATGAAATATACCGCAGCGTATAGTGATTGCATCACCAGATTAACATACATAGCTTATATAAGAGCAATCACTGGTGATGCAATACGCTATACGCTGCGGTGTATTTAATATGCTATCTCTAAAAATCGTTCTCAGATGTGCCCCACCAGCTGTCTTACAGCGAACATTTAGGTTTTATACAAGATCTATTTCGCAGCTCTGGCTTATTTATTTTTTTCTTAATTACTATGCTGCCAAGGGATATACGCACCTTTTTACTAAACAATTAATGCTTTAGATATGTCTTTGATAAACATTTTATAGGAATATAACTATTTTTCTTCTAAATTTAAAAATAAATTATGAATAAAACTATTCGTTAAATAACATGTGCATGCAACACATTATTGCTACATGCTTAACGAAAAAGTTATCGAACAGTTAATGTACGTGTAAGACATTTTTGTGTAAAGAATATATCTATTAAAATAATTTTTTTTCTTTTATAAGACATTATTTATCTTACACGAGTATTTATATTAAAGGTCGAATGCGAAGACCGACAAACAACGGACAAGGACAGAGCAGACAGGGGAGACCAGAAGGAATACATGAAGGTAAAATTAGTAGGATTATTTTGTGTTCAATATTTGGTATCGTGGCAACAAATATATTTGGATAAATTGTAATTTATTATACTATTGAATATCCATAGAGATTTACACACAGAGATAAAGCACATGGCATATATCTCAATTACATTTATTTTAAAGTTATCAAATGTATCCTCTATAGACTGAATTTGGTCTCATTTCACTGGTATCGCACCGCACCCCCAGGCATGTAAAAAAAGGCGTTGATTCTTCAAATTTTGTTTCGTTTTAAATAATAAAAAAATTAGCTATGATTGCAAATATGTTACAATCGTTATGAACAAATCTTTAAACGTAACTGTGACTGTTATGGGGGTATATATCTATAAAAGTCTGATTTAACAAATCATTTGCTAGGTCAAAATAAATTGAAATTATTTATGCTAACATACTTAAGTGACACAATAAGTATATTATTGTAAACTATATTTCAATAAATTTTGTAAATTTCTGTAACGAATTAAAATAAGTATAACATTAAATAACAGTAATAAGTATCCCATATTTTACATAGTCTATTACCTTATTTTTACTTGCCATTTTTGGTACTTTTAGTATGTATTGTACTGCCACACAAGCCGTATTATTCCTTTTATTGCGTATCACTTACCCTCAATTATAGATTTAGCTCCTTACACATTTCTAAGTACATTATAAATGTTATATGCACATATAAGTACCTTTCTACACAACTATTTTATCAATATTAGTTTATTGTATTTTCGTTCCATACCTATCTTATAAATATTACGTGATTTAACGTATTATATATACATTACCACTGTATACAGATATAACGGATATATCCGTGTCTCGCTTTTTCTAGTCATATTATTAGTACAAGTTGAAATATCGCAATAAACTATTTTGCCGTAGCAAAATATGCTTCTAATCTTATTATTTAAATTTGATCAGCTCGAAGGCTAACTGTCACCGATGCTCATTGGTGGGAGTATAAACGCAACTGTATACCCTTGAATAATAACTTCAGTTTGATAGGGAATTTAGTATATTGCATTCGCTTAAATTTTTTATAGACACTCACTATCTCTTATAGCATACATCATAGAATTTTCATTCATTATTTCAATTTATAAATAGATATTATTAACATAATTATATCTTAATAATAAAATACAAATTAAAGAATATAAATTGTAAATAAAATAAATACAAAGAAATATAATAAATAAGTCGAAGAAAGCTGTTATCAATGAAATATTTAGCAAATTAAAAAAAATAGAATTATATTTATTTGTTACTCTAATAAGCAGCATTCATAATTCCAAAAAATTATTATATAATCTTTCATATTTGAGAATATTACGATGAACTAAATCAGAATGCTTTGCATAAAAACATTATGTATTGGCCTACTTCAATATTCATTTCAAAATAATATAAACTAATATTTTTAAAATAAGTTATTTTCTTAACATGTTATTTTACCTTGTCAATATTATCTACCATATTTCTTAATATGTAAAGAATTTGCTTTACATTTTTCAAGGTCGAATGCGAAGACCGGAAAACAATGGACAAGGACAGGGCAGACCACAAGGATTACGTGAAGGTAAAAATTATACTTTTTAGCTGCTATATTCTGCAGTAAAATTTTTGTTACATGCAGAAAGAAACTGGTTTTAAAATATGTTATATTCTATTTAAAATGAATATGAAGTCGAAGAACAATTAATTATTCATATGTATGTAATACCCTATACAGTCCACTAATCGATACTTGATATTTCCATTATTTCAATTATCTTCTATTAATACGTAAAATTATGTATCTATATCTTGCTTCATTTACCATTATTATCAACATTTACAGCAAGCCCTTCACGTAGGAGAAATCAAAGCGCACCAAGACCAGCAAGGCCCCAAGGAATAATAGGTAAGTAATTGAGGATGCATCTTAAATTAAAACATTTTATTTTTCAATTATGTTTATTTCCGCATTCCGTCAAAATGGTAATTTCGTAGAAGAACTTTATAAAATAATGTTGTATTAACACCTACTCCATTATTATCAAGTTATTCATAAAAAGATGTATACGTTTTAAAATATTATCTGTGTTTGCGACTCATTGACATATTTTACAATTTTCCTGATTCATTGTGGATTTTTAGGGTAAACATGTATTTCATCTTTAGTAATATTTATTGTAATAACGTTATTATTTTAATCATAGACTAATAATCAATAAGACCTGTGTTACTAAAACATATATTACATACGTAAAATTTGTTATTACCTAATATTATGCACTCTTTTTTAACGGAGATAGCCAAATTGTTGTGTAAAAATACTTATGAAATAAATTAAATCGGGTGTACGACCGGATGCACTTGACAATATGATTGAGATAAAATGTATATTTTTAATAATCTAATAATTAAGACGAATTCCTATTTTTATATAAATTCGACTACTCTATCCTATGATTTAGGCCGGAACAGGAATTCTAACACGGGTCGTGCAAATAACGGGTAAGACATATTAAATGTACACTATTATTTTGTAAAATTTAGAAATAAAAAATTCTGTTTTATTAATACGTATGCTAAATGTTATTTTAAATGTAGAAACAAAATATAGTATGTATTGTATAATAAATTAACTTATGAACAAATTTAGTCTTATAAAACGTAAATTTTGTTGGTTGTTTATATCATAGAGTATAAACCATTAAGTATTACTCTATGGTTTATATATATATTCATGATTCAGACTGACATGACTAAAACATGAAACATATTATGTATATATCTAATGTATGTAATATGGTCATGATTGTATTAGTTTAATAGGTGACTTCGATGTAAGGCGGAATAGTCAGAGGATATTTATAATTAGGTACTATAATAATTAGATATTTCGAAAAGAATGACCGAGAGGGAATACAATTGTTTGTTTGCGTACCTTGACTTATTCTTTGAATCGGAGAAGTTATATAATAATTATTACAATGGTAATTCTCTGCTAAAAATATATACAGCACACTTTCTATATGTATATAGCAAGCATCTTATATTATAGTTAGTACTAGAGCTGCTGTATATAGTGATAATTGCTTTATTAAACTTGAGTGCAATTCGATCTGAACATGGAAAGGTTATTTCGTGATTTAGAAGATTAAATGAAAATGTGTACAACACAGCGACACTGATAGGTTATATTTCGGTTTGCTACCGTAAAAGAAGGTTAAATGAACACCATTTATCCAATTTTAGTGCAGTTTTCGCGATAGATTATATTAAATGAAAAATAACCTTCTGCAGTGTGTAAACGAGATGAATCGAATTCACACAGGCAGCAAACTGAAATATAACCTATGGTGAAAACTGCTCTAAAATTGGATAAATAGTTTTAAACATTAGTTTAAATATACTAATCATAATTTTATGGTGTGAAAGGGAATTCGAAAAAAGTGGATCACAACATCGTGCACTGAATGTTTAATACTTGCAAAAAATTAAATATTTTCTGATTTTTATAGCAAAATTAGGAAGTACATATTTGTATTAGAATGTATAAGTATATATGTTAAATGTGTATTATTTATATAAAAGTGTATAGTGTATTCAAATTTAATTCTATTCTAATGTTATACTGCTTTTTTGTGAAAATATCATTAAAATAGATTATATAATTTTTTCTTTTAGTGCTAAATAGTCACCCAAAATTGAAATCTATTTTGCTGCTGCTGCCTCGATAAGAATACGGAGTTTGTCTACTGAAATAGCGGAAAATGATTACTTTTTCTATTGCTTCAAATAAATTCACTTTCTCCCAAACCAAGAATAATTATATAATATTGTTTTGATCAAATAAAAATAATGAACTCCCAAAATCTAACAGACATCGGAAAATAATAACGATGCAAACTGTGGTCATTCTGTTTAGTTTCTAACTGAGTGATGTACCAATCAATGATAAAGAATGCAGAATTTCAATTTATTGATATAAAAAATATAATTTCTATATAGTATATATATTTGTTGTTGTTAATTATATTTGCATTTATAAATATCAAAGAAATATTTATAAGTTTGAAATACTTTTGATATAAAAAAATACAGTATAATAATTATTAAAATCTAAAATCGAATACTAATAGTTTCAGAACACTTTGCTGCGGTTAGTAATACCTACAAATACTGGTTAATCAACTTAATAAAGCACATATATTGAATGTATCCACCATAATATAATTTCACTTTTCTTAACACTTTATAATCTATTAAAATATATCGAATTTTACGAAAAGATTGAAGTCGAAATTTGATATAAGTATTCTTAACATTCATTACGACGTAATTATTACATATTAATAAAGATACGTTTTTTGGCATTATTTTCAACATTGACGTTAAATGAATATACATACAATTATGGTATTATTTTATTATACAAATAAAGTAATACTAATTATTAAGTTCAGCCCAGGGAATTATTTAACATGATTATTTCATGCGATGATTGCCAGCCTGTTACTCAAAATCACCTTTTTACTCAGATTTACGTCCCGGTATTATAGTAGTCCCTGGTTCAGCCATTAATGAAATTGATGTAAAAAGCGCCAATAGTTATGTTATAATTAGGCCTTTCTATCGAAATGAGTTTTTATGATCTAATCATTTCTCCAAGCTATAAAGTGAGTTAGAAATTAGATATTGGAATTCTAAATGTTTTTTCTTGTGGGCAAAAAAATTAGCTTTTCGAAATTTCCAAAAAGGCTCAAAAATGGCTTTCCCCAGAATAGTATTCTTTGATAAACGCTTGAATATGAAAATTAAGTTTTTATTAAAATAAAAAATATTTTTCCGTATAGTTACATCTAAACAAAAGCGACTGCGTCGCAAAAATGAAAGCCAAGAAACAAGTTCCTTAAAAGAAAAAAATTGAAATGATATTAATGATATGAAGTATAACAGCCATTAAAGAAATTGATGATACATAGTAGATACAGCCATTGAATAAATTGATATATGGCGCCAAAATATAATTGCTACAATACTTTTGGTCAAAAAGGCATAGATAAATATGGAACATAGGTTTACATCTAAACTGTAAAATCCATCCATAAAAATATCACAAAAATTATGAAGGATTCTTGGCAATGGGACATTTTTACAAAAGCAATGAAACCCACATGAATGCAAAAGTGGTTGTTTTAAGTAAACTAATTTTTATAATATAGTAAAATAATATATAATTTATACCATTGCCATGATATTTTTCAGATTTTTTTTAATGTTTCAGTTTTGACGTACTACCTATGTTCCATATTGATCTAAACATTTTAAACAGATAGTATTCAATTGTAACGATATTATATCTTGGCGCTATATTTATATCAATTTCTTCGATGGCTGTACTATGTATTATATCATTATAATTTTAACATTGTTTTTTAAATCTTGGCGTCTTTCTTATATCAATTTTTTTAAATTGCTTTACTTTCTATCATCAATAGCATTTGTTAGCTCGTTTCTTGGCTTTTATTTTTGCAACGCGGTCGTTTTTGTTTAGATAATAATGAATGATAAGAAGAAACAATTTTCATCGAAATTGACCACTTTTGAGAAAGTATTTAGAAACCCTTTTAAAAGTTCATATTAGGTGTATTTTGTTCTTTAGCGCTTGGCGATTACGCTGATACCAAATTTAGCTTTTAATGCATTCTAGCCTGATTTCTTAGCGGTCGAAAATGGGTCTATTCTCCTTAGCATTAATGACTAGAGCTGTTAGCATCTCTCAAGCTAATTACTGACACTCTTGTTCCTGGTTTGACAATGCATCTAGTATAACTCAAAGAAGTTACCGCCATTAACGATACCTTACGTCAAGTTTTTGACATAATTTATTTTTAAATTGTGTACTATTATAGATTTCTATGTGTAAAATATGTATTCATATTATTATGAAATAAATAATCCTATTTAAATTAATCGCATTAACGAAGCATGTAAAGGTTCTGAAATTGTTTGCATTATATCCCGATGTTCTATTTTTAAAATATAGTGATATAATGCAAAAATTTAATAATATAATACATATATTCAATATCATTTAAACTTTTTGATGAGGAGCTCGTTTTTTTTGCGACGCTGTAATTTGCAATTTTTTAATAATTAATAAATAGTTTTTTATCGATATTGACCCTTTTAAAAATGTATCTAGAAACTCATTTTAACATTAAACTAAGGTGTATTTGTTTCTTCGTGCTTGGCGATTACGTTGATACCAAAATTAGCTTTTTAATACAATCCAGTCTGATTTATTAGCAGTCAAAGATAGGTCTAGTCCTTTATAGCATTAATCACTAGAGCTACTAACATCCTTCAAGATAATCGAACGGTTTAATTATTAACTATTTAAATTATAATAAAATTGTTGAAAAATAATTTTATGGATAACATTATTTCGTCACCGATATTTACTAGTAATTCAAACTATAGTGAATAAATCTTTAATATTGTTATCTTAAACGTTTTGGGAAATATATTGCAGAATATATTATTATATATATAAATATTGTGTGCAATTTATGATAAATGAATCTTTGTACATTAGTCAATATAAATCATGCCATATCGTGCATATTCAATTTTTCTAAATATACATGACTCGTGAATGGTACAAGTTCAAAAATGGTATGGATCTTTTATATGGTATGAATTAATTATATATATGCACACTGAAAATATAAATACTAATCACATTGTAATTTAAATGATTTTTTAGAAAACCAAATAAATATAATCAAAAGCTAAGAAAAGTATACCTGTGCAATTTACTATATTGTATTATATTGTTATTATACTATATACTGTATTAATATCTTAATTATTAGTAAATAACATTCGTCCAACCCATGAAATAAAGTAAAATCCGAAGAATGCAAGTCCACTGGATGGAATCACAAGTAAATAATATGTTAAGTCTGACGATGAATCGATAGAATTGTAGTCCATCTGAAAGATAAAATAGCAAAAGAAGTCACAATTAAAAAAGGAATAAATTTGTCAATATCAAGATGAT
Organism: Invenusta paracnida; assembly: GCA_036023295.1. Taxonomy (NCBI): domain Eukaryota; kingdom Metazoa; phylum Platyhelminthes; order Proseriata; family Coelogynoporidae; genus Invenusta; species Invenusta paracnida. The sequence continues at coordinate 10,227 of JAYRBW010121813.1, forward strand.
GTTATTGGCTCACACAATTTTAATTAAACCTACTGTATTTTCTGGACCATAAGGCACACTTAAAAAACGTTATTTCCCTTAAAAACCAGCAATGTATGAAAGAAGTTATTGATTCTTATTATACTTTTTGAAACGAGTGAACAAAATGTCGCGTGAAGAAGTGCATTCTATTATCAGACCAGCATGTCATATATGTGAGTCATGAATACTAGGTAACATTTAGTGAAAAGAATTAACAGCGAGTAATCGATGTCAAAGTGTACCTGATTGGACGAAATCTCTCTGTTTACAAAAATAATGTTGTGTCGCATTAACGAATTCATTACCTACCCACGATTTATATGGTGTTTGAAATGCGCTTTATAATACAAGTTTTATGTGTAAAAAAAGACCTGTTCATAGAGGATGCGCCTTAAGGTGCCCAAAATACTACGGTACAAAGAAACTTATGATGGCCACAAAGGTAGAACAGTTATCAAGTAATTTGGTATCCAAATGCACTAGATTATTTATTGCATTTGTATAACATTTAAAATATTATATTTCTAAAGCTCAATATTCGATATTTTTCAATTTATAATAGAAAACTTGTTTAAAAGTGTGGCAATCAAGAGTAGTTCTCATCTTTGATCAAATCAAACGAGTGATTTTCAACTGCTTTCCAGTACACCTCTTGATGCCACGCATTAACACTTTTCATGTTGGAACTATATTCTAGTTTCTTAGTAAAAAAACAAATTACACAATACACCTTTGATAGCAGAATTAAAAAAACAATTAAAACATAATTCTTCAGAACTGTAATCAATTAAAATGGAAGATGTAATATTATTGTTATTATGTGATATATTGTTAAGATAATAAGAAGACACTTTTTGGGTTGTAAGAACTACAGATGTTGATAGCATTGTAATGTGGCAGGTGCTGTGCACATAAAACTCTTAATAAAAAATAACACATCTGGTTTTCTTGGAAAAATTCTGGAAGAGCAAATGTGTATGTCACTCATGCACAACATCAACATTATTCAATTTCAGTTAGTTTATAGATACATAAATTCTTTAGAGATTGGAACCATCCTTCAATGTGATATAATCCTCAGTTGAAGAACAGAGTGAAGATATTTGATGAACTTGTTTATCAAATTCTATAGAAGTATTGACATGGTACCATGAAGTATTTGTTAAAGGGGCTTTTTACATTCCAATTTTGTCAGATACACTCAAAACCATAAGCCATTATAGGAAATGAAAGCAAATTCTGCTTTTGATACTGTGTCTATCAAAACATTTACAATTTGCTGGTACACTGAGATTGTGAATAAGTTTTGTCAACAATATAGCTTAATAATAAAATTGAATGAAAAACATTTCCACACAATTTTACAAGGTGACAAAGTTGCATTAAATAAAAATATTGTATTCTGTATATTTTATTTTCAAAGTAAATTGTAGTCATATTTTTCCACTATAATTAACTATGGCAGTATATATAAATAAATAAATAAATATTCTTTTGATTTTTTAAAAGTATAAAAACAATCTATAATACATACAAACATATACTTTAAAAATAAAAGGGAATTAAATTTGAAAACAAATTTAAAGTATAAAAACATTTTAGTGAATATTAAAATAATAAGTGTATTAGAATATTGATATAAAGTTAGAAACAAATGATGCAGAAAAATAGTTGCAATATTTTAATGGATCCAATTTATGCACAATGAATAAATGATGAGAAAAAGTAAGACATTTAAGTTAATGCACTAAAATGATGTAATAGATATAGTAATATACATATTGTAAATATGGATTGAAAATATAATAACCTAATATTGATAAGATAGGTGTGTAGAAAAATACTTATATTAAAACCTAAAATATGGTTAGAAAAGTGAAAGGATATAAATCTATAATTGATAGAAAGTAGTACAAAAAATAAAAAGGCTTTTATGGCTGTATATATACAAAAATAAAGTAATTAACAGATTTAAAAAAAGTGTTTTTAGATGCTACTATTTGTGTTTGTGAGGAATTCTCTATAGTGCAGTGATTGTAGTAGACAGATTGTACTTCCCAACTTAGTTTAAATAAAACTAATAATAAAGATATGTTATTAATATGAAGTAATATCAGTGTTACTGAATATGACAATAAATATTATTGAATAAATAAATATTAATAATCAGTATTGAAATGGTTAGGTATTTAAAATAATTATGAGTCAAATAACAAGCATAAATTAAAACTAATGGTTATTAAAAAGCTCAATCAGACATATATTATAATGATTTGGTTATTAAGACTTGGTTATTATATTAATTAGCATGGCTACCTATATTAAAATTAATAATAATTATATATAATTTAGTCAAATATTATAATAAAAAATAAGTAATATTCATATAATATTAATATTGATATGATAGTGTCCTTGTCCTTGATATGATATCTATTTTTGTCAGCTATTACTAGAAGACATAACCACATTGTATGGAGTAGACTTCAACCAAGGTATACTTAGTCAAATAACACCTTTAGCTCTTAACCCGTTCCCTACCAATGATGGATATATCCGTCAAATGGAAATCGCTTAGCCGACCATGGGGATATAGGTAACATATCTCCCCCAAGCGTTATTTTGTGATCTATCTAAACTGAACCATTCAAGAAATATTGCGCAATACCTAGATGAATGAGCGTAGCTGGGAAACATTTACGGAAACATTTCCGAAACAGTTTACATCTTACGGTCGTTCAGAGCATGATTCAAAGACGGATATATCCGTCATCGGTTGGACACGCAATGATCGCGAAATGGTGTGGTAGGGAAGGGGTTAAACATCTACTATGTAAACTAAAAAAAAAACAATTTAAGAAAATTTATGAAATACTTCATCATTAATTTTCTAATCAAAATCCACTTGTTTGTTTTTAAAATGGGTCATAATACTGACTAAATTTGTACACCATTTTATGTATATTCTTACATACCATAGACACAATAAATTGTCCATTCATATGTTATGTCTTTTTTATATATTGTTTATTTTATTTTTTCCTAAATATAATTGCATACTTTGCACCATATTAACTACTATATAACATTACAGACATTATTAAACAGACGTACATGCTATGTAGATTTGTAATATGAGTATATCACTGAAAATATACTGGGATGATATTCCTACTAATCTTTCATATTTTTAATTATTAGTGGTCCTCAATGCCTATGGAAAAGCTCGACTCTATAGTTTACATGCCGGCTAACATAATTATTTAATTTTTATTAATTGAAGAGAGCATACATTTAATATTATATCTTCAATGTTTGAAGCAATAGTTATAAAGATATAAATATTATAATAAAATATATATCATAAAATTGTTGACTACAAATTGAAAAAATAACATTATAACATAATTTAACATTACTACTTGTTATTGCTAGCAGTAGTACTTCCATAAGTTAATGAATTTTTAAAAATTAATAACATTACGAAAAATAGAATTGTTCTTGTATGTTAGTAATATATCGCGCAGAAGCTGTATAAAAGAGGATAAATAGAGTGGGAGAGAAAATCGAGGGAAGTGTCTGAAAAGTCAATACTTATTTTATAAGAATAAATTATGGCTAATGTTTCCCAATGATATAAAACGATTTCAGACATGCTATATACATATATAGTTCAATATTTTTTAAAGATACTGTTATCCCCTGTTTATAAATAATGTATAAAATAAACACATATTAATATATAGTTGAGTGCAACTGAGATAAAATATATTAAATGAACTATAAAGTTGAGGTGTGTTGGTGTGCAAATTTATATCCATGTATGGTATATCATCTATAAGTATTCCAAAATATGTTTAAATTAATATTTTATTATCCAAAATATGATGAAATAGAAGCCAAATCGTAATTTTAGAAAACATTTGTTGTTAAAATACAAATATACTGAACTAGTTGAACTTAACTGTCAGAACCATCTATATTTGCGTTCATTCCGTTTAGTTTCAGTTGCGATGCGTGAAAGAATCTAAAATTAGTAAATTTACTCTTAAAATGTAGATGTTTAACAAATTCTACAATTCGTGAATGAATTGTGGCTTTGGTATAGTGTGGCTCTTCCTCGAAAGGGATATCTCTAGCAGATTCAGATTGATTCCTATGCTGCTCATGGAAACTATTAGTATTTTCAGTGGGGTGGCCACAGAGGGAGGAAAGCATTTTCTTGTAAAAGCTCTAAAATGCTTACACTAACTAATTCCTCTCATAACAAAGATTTGGAAGCACAATGTATGTATCTAAGTACTTTTATGTTTGTTTTTTAATTAATTATTCCTATATGTATAATAGTCATTTGAATATTGCATTATGGCCATAGAGATTGAATATTTAACTAGCATGATATATTTTGATGGTTATAGCCAAATGCCTTTTGTGTAAATTAATTTTTGCCTTACCTCCTTATTTTACAACTTAGAATTCGCATATAAATTGGTACCGTCTATATCGATATACATTTTAATTCTTGGCAAACATCTTAGAAGTCAGTTTGCTAATATTAATAATTTGTCAATGATATACATTTTATTAACACTAGAAACGGACACCTGCATGTATTATTGTCCTCAAAATTTAATAAATAACAAAAACCGTTACACAGATGATACCTTATGACAATTACTCAATTGCAGGTATGTAGTTTGAAAGTATATGATGTATGCTGGCATAAGTGCTTTTGTCTTCTGGTAAAATACATAATATCCTATAGAATTACTGTGGTGTCCAATTCGACACCATTATGGAAACAAGCAATATATTAAGACTAATTTGATGTAAGTAGACTTGCGATGGATATATTTGCTTTAGAATATATGTATGTATATATTTACTTTATATCATTATCACTCATAAAATCTCTGACAGTACAACGGATTTCACTTGTAGGGACCCTACGGCTTAACAAACGCAAAGTATCAAAGTCCATGACTGCTCCTTCTAAAGAATTGTGCAGTACGCGATTTCACTGACAAAAAGAGTCCAAAACTCTCTTTCTGAACTACCAGGGATAGAGAAACAAAAAGGTGTATCTTCTTAGCACAATGCATGATATGATGCACCACATGTCGACACTACTAAAAAGAAAAAGCCAGCAGTCATTCATTTCTACAATGAAAACAAGACTGGTGCTGACGTGTTTGACCAGATGTCCAGACTTTACAGTGTTCATTGTGCTTCGCGTCGCTGGCCACTTACATTGTTGGCCAACATGCTGGACATCGCTGCCATAAATACATGGATCGTTTTTAAGAAGAAGTACAATATCTCGACGACTACAGCTCATCGATAATTTGTGCCAAGCGGATATTGTGGCTCCAATTCCACCTGTTCTGAGTTCTGCTGCCTTTTGCCCTTCAAACGCAAGAAGTGCCACGTTTCTGGTTGCCGCCTCAATCTGCAAATTCTGCTCTAAAACAACACGTGGAAAATGTGATACAGGACAATCCCTATATCTAGTTGCCTGTCAAACATGTGCAAACATGTGACTATATCTTCTTATTGTTTGACTTACTATACAGGCTCCCATACAATGATAATATACGTTTCCTTGTACTTTGTATTGCTAATTTATATTATGTTGTACTTTGGAAAATATGACTTATTTTTATGCCCTTCTACAGACTTCTACAGAAAAATAGAATATTGGGGTCATTTTTGACACCACAGTAATTCTAGGTATACTTTTTATCAATAATTCTAGTGTTAACCTACAATTCGCTAAATTCAATTGATTTCATTTAAGTTATGATCTGTATGTTCCATAAAATCGACACTTCAATTCATATGCTATTATCAATCTCGTCATTAATGTACATATTTATAAATGAAGATTTTTTATTGATATTTTAAATAAAAGTATCAATCTAACTTTTTCTACAAAAATGTAAATACTATTGAGATCGATATAAATATTATTGAAGACCACTGCTTAGTTATTTTTCAATTTAAAATTAAAATAGCTCGTCAAAAATCCGTTTAGATTACATATTTTCGAGTTTCGTATGATTAATATACATGATTTGTGCAATTCTATAGTTCGAATTCCTTCCTTAAATCATTGATACTTCCATAAGTTGTAATCGTATTCTGAGATTTTGTGAAAATAACCGACAAATATTTGCTCATCTATCTTGTAAATATTTGAAGTATTTTTTCAGTGTGAAGCAATTTTGCAATTTTAGTCATACTGGTCTCTAGATACATAGTTTAGTACAGAAGCAAATTATAAATTTTTTAAACCTTTCAATTATTACCGTGTCAATGTATATATATATTCGCAATAATTACAAATTTAAAAGATGCTCATTTAATCAATCAAAATGATTATATACAATTTAAACCCTGTTTGATAATCTCTATAATTGAAATACAATTTAATATTTTTAATGTTGTTCTTTATTTTTATTGTTCTATTGACAGAAAACACATTAAATTAGGAGTCAAAATGACTGATTTTAGGAAATTTTCTAAATCGTCTTATCTACAAATGGATTATCCGCTTCAGCTGACAGTTGGAAAGAGTAGTTTAGGTACCCATCGAAATTCAAATATCAAATATTTGCACTTGATCGATTGTTTATGGCGGACGAAGGGTGTCAAAACGAAAAACAATAAAAAAACGTACATATTTCTTAATATGTTGAACATAAA
>JAYRBW010121824.1:0-16951 GCA_036023295.1 Invenusta paracnida
AAGTTGTAAAACTATATTTGAGGGGGGTGGGGGTACTTTAGGGATGCACTTCTGATGGGATTTTTAAATGAACAAATAAATATTCTGTGACTTGTCCCAAAATATAGTTTTATAACTTTGCGCATTATTAAATATTCGCTATTGTTTTTTATATATTTTTCAAAATTTCTTTTTTTTTAATAAAAATGCGTATATTTTTATTTATTTGAAAATATGCATAATAAACCATATTTTAGAAAACATGTTTTTCTAACTGTATCTATAATAATATGTGAAGAGTTAAAAATCTAATTTATTTCAACGTTTCCAAATTATTGGGGATGCCGGTTAATGAGCCCCCGGCCCACCCCACCCAGGCCGCACCCCACCCCCCAATCTATATAAATGCTTAAAAAAGCCCACTTTTCAGTGCATTGAAGGAAGCTTGTAGGAAACAGATCATATGCAGATCAATATGTACATGTACTATCATCCTATTATACTGTTATAGCATAGGTATTTAGCATATTATATAGGTTTAATCGCTTCAATTGTCGCTAATTTAAAACGAAACGCAAATACTAAATTTAGATATTGAAGTGTCATAATTTACGCGGTTTCTTATTGGACGATTCTTAATGTCTTACTAATATAACTAAACTAAAAGCACAATACTTTTATTTTACATGCTTTTTCAACACTTGAATTTTCATAATATGCTAATTACGGAGATGTAATCAATACTGCAAAACTCAACAACAAGATAAAGATCGAATAATTGCCTCTTTCAAAGACAATGGCTACGTTCTTGATATACCACATCGACTGACCATTTCCAAAGGGATGGCACGAAGAATCGTCGATGCATACACTTCAACGTAATTGTCGACGGAACGTTCTGCCTAGAGTAATTGATATTGCTAAAAAATGACAAGAATTGTCACAATGTTAATCGATTTTGTCGAAATTATTCCGAATATTAAGTGCTTTTAAAGGGAATGCGCCAACTGGTTGACTTTCCATTCAGATCATAAGTCGCTCCAAAGACGGTTCATTTATGAAGTTAATAAGACAAGCCAATGATAACAGGCCAAAGAATTCCGTTTGCCTAGTTGACATTTGGAATTCCGGTAATTCAAATATAAATTTTCCAGAATTCCTTCGACATTACGCAATGTTTAGCAACCAATAAGAAGCCGTGTAAATTATGACGCGTCCTTTTCTAAATTTAACTATTACAATTCGTTTGGAATTAGCACTATCAATACTTTGAGCGTGGAACTTATAATATATCTACCCCATATAATTGAAATAAAAACAATGCAAGTGAAAGTTATATACGTATAAACTATTAGTCAATTAACCATCGATTGGATATCAGATAATGCTTATTTGAAAAGCTCAGCAGTTTTCAAGACACATTAAATGTTTTTAAAATTGAAGGACTTTATAAATTATTTAACAATCTGTTTGTAATTCTCTCACCATGTGTTCACAATCATTTTATTCCTTCTAAACGCCCCTCTCGTATAAACCTTCCTGCTGCTCAGCATCTTATTAAGAAAGTTAATGCTAATTATTTCAAAATGTTGACCATTTCACGCTAAAAGCAGAAAATATTGATGGGCATATAAACTGACTCTTCTTTATTATATTGCCTTGATAAATGTTTACAATAATACTATAATTATAAATTTTACAATATCAGTAAAACTTGCACGGTTAAAAAACCTAATTTTCAGTTATAAATTTAAATGAAAATAGCGATGCTTCTTGTCAAGTTTCAAAATATATTCCGTGCCATATATTTGATGTATATTATAAAAATGTTCATATGTCTGTAATAAATTACAAAATTACAAGTTTTGATACATAGTGAAGAAAAAGAATATGACTGTTTAATGAAGTAAACACGACACAAACATTAAGCTACAAAATATTTAACTAATAATTTCGAAGACACGTTAGTCGTCTATAACTCATGAAATTGATGTAAAAAAGCGCCAATATTTTTTTTTTTTTTTATTGAAGGCTATTACAAACCAGTGTATGTACATGATTTTAAACAATAATTTCAATGTCAGTAGTTCATACAATCAAGAGAATATTACAGAAAATGTCTTTGCTATATTATATTAGTTAACGTTTACAGATGTTAAGAAATTTGGAAGAATATTTTAGTTATTTTTGAAGAAAGTAATTTCTATAATATATAATATGAAATATAATAAACATTACACATTTAACAGCATAGGCAAGAATCCTTTATTGTCAAATAGTATACGTATATTGACATTTGTTGTATTTTAATCGCCAATATTAAAACATTTAATTATTGGTACATTTTTATATTCATGTAGTAAACCGATTAACTAAGTATCAACCATAGAGTAATTAGATTAATTATTATGCGTAACTACTCTCTTATGGAATGAATCTACAAAATTAATTCATTATTCTGTCTTAATTAAATAATAACTGTAGTACTTCGTGGCGATGGCCTACAATATTTCGACACTATCCGTTTTGTATTTATTACAGTCTTTACGGTATATTTCAATCTAATTTAAAGGCAAACATATTACATAAAACGGATTTATAATATTCTGATATAAAAATATACCATATATTATGTATATTCATTTATAAGTTCATTTTGATTGATACAAACACAAATAACTCTATTCGTCAGTTAATGCTTATGTAAACAGAATAGACACGTTTATTTGCTTCTCTTAAATCTCATAGGTATATTTATTTTATGGTTCATGTATTATAGTCTTAATAATTATAATATCAAATCCATAACATTAAGTATTTACCTATATTTCACTTAAACCATTATTCAAAGAGTATTTAATTACTTCTAAACTAAGAATGCGTACCTACCTGAAATCACCTATAATGTAATATTACATTATAGTTTTAGAGCCTTTTCGAGTAGAAAAAACTATTAAAAATTAAAAAAAATACGTAGTTTTTCTATAAAAACAATTACGTTGTATTCTTTTGTTTGCTATTTGTTGTAATTTGATTCATTTAAACATTGACCTACTTTTAAAAAAGAAGTAGATATCTATGTTTTTTATCCGTTATTTATATCTGATTGGTCAATATTTGTTTGTAAATACCGCGACATTTAAAATGATTAATTCGACCTTCAATTAGACTTATCTTCAATTTGTTTCGTATATATATTAATAAACCAATAAATTAATAAAAGAAAGAGTAAGCCGGAGCTGCGAGAAAAAATTGTATTTCACCCGAATTTTCGCTGTAATACAGCCTCGTCGCAGCTCCGGCATACTCTTTCTTTTATTAATTTATTAGTTTATTTATTGTTATTAATTAACATTTATAATTAAATATAAAATGTATGTTGATTTTAATATACATATATATTTTATTTTATTTTTATAAGTGAGCGGCTAATAAACCCAACTGGAATATGCCTCTCAATTAATATCATTATCACATGCATCGTATAATATATACTTTATTCGTTTATATTATCGTATTCAGATATTTGTTCAGATTGAATGCACCATTTTCAATTACCTATTTATTACCAATTACAAATATACATTAAAAACTTTAACGGTTTTTAAAAAGCGCAGTGTTTACACAATAAATAAATATACTGCGTATAAACAACATGCCATTAGCAGCGAGGAAAAACAGTTTAAAAGCAAAATGATATTCACCAACGTAGACGAGTTAAGAACTTTGAAAGGCACTAGACGAAGTCAGTCTGGTTGGACTGATACCTCACTCGTTATTGTTGGTGCTCTAGATAATACGCTATCGATTGCTGAATAATGGTAATTTTGACGAATAATTTTTTGAAAAATGACGTGTCCGGAAATGAGAAATCAATGATATTATTAATATTCATTTGGTTCGTGTTGGCTTCGAGCTACATAGAGCCCACAAAGACCCAAATAACTGAAATAGGGCTCCATCCATAATCAATACCCAAAAAGTGGCACTCAATGGCTACACGTAATACTCCTTGCTTGTAACATTCTTATTCTTGGCATACGATGCTACCGCATCGTATAATAATATTCGGTTTATCATTGGTTAATCAATTTGCTTGTCATTCGAAATTCAAACTCCGGCAAAATTATTACAAAGCATGCCGCCTCTATTGATTTAGATCTCTATGATTCAAACCATTGAGAGTAATCAATATTTAGAGTAATACAAATAACTATTCAAACATTATAAACATCAATTTTCTATAAATAATTGCTGATACAGTGGGCCAGATTTCACGGTTACATTTCAAATGATATATTTTTATAAATTCTCATTCTCATTCTCATTTAAAATTTTCATTGCACTCGCCAACAATACATTTTAATTTCTATTGGCACAGCGATAATTTTAAATTTCAAATTTTAACGTGTTTATTCGTATTTATTTCATTTTTATTCTGCATTATGGCAAATATTGAACAACAAATTTAGCTTGTGTGGTTATATTCAATAAACAAAAATGCAGCCGCAGTTGAGAGGCAATTAATTGAGATATCATATGGTCATGCTGCTATTGACAGAAGGACTATTAGCAGAATTAATAAGCAGTTTTATCAGGCTGGAAGTGTGCTGCCCATGAAGCATCCAAGGAGACCCCGAACAGTCAGGACAGATTCTAATAAGGCGGTTATTGAAATGCAAATAATAACAATAAAAATGCAATGATTCCTTCATTAACTCGTCGTTTGGCCTTAGAGAGAGTAATTAGCCGAGAATCGTTTCAACGTCTGCTCAAATTATACGATGCGGTAGCATCGTCAGCCAAGAATAAGAAGATGCTACAAAGCAAGGAGTAATAAGTAGAGCCCTAAAGTTGTACTTTTGGTGTATTGATTATAGAGCCCTGTTTCACGATAGCCAAGAGTTATTTGGATTTTTGTGACACGGCTAGCATCAAACCAACACGAACCAAGTGAAACAAAAAATAAAAGTGTTTTCTTAGTTGATTTCCAGACACGTTATTTTTGCAAACAAAATTCTTCGTCAAATTGACAAATTTTGTCTAACCGATAGCGTATTATCTAGGGCCCCAAAAATAACAAATAGGGTGTCATTCGAACCAGACTGACATTGTCTAATGCCTTTGATAGTTCTTAACTCGTTTACATTGGTAAATAACATTTCACTTTTAACCTGTTTTGCCTCTTTTGGCAGGTTGTTTATACGTAGTATATTTATTAATTGTGTAAACACCACGCTTTTTAAAAACCTTTTTTTAATGTATATTATAGTCTACATATATTTAATTTCTAAAAACTACTAATGTATTTCATTGTTGACTTTACAATAGTAAGTATAAATTATATTTTTATAATGGAAAAATAGTGTGTTATCTATTAATCTTTATAAACAAATTTACTTTGTTTGTCTTCAAATCCATGAATGATGTATTGTATTCTATCATAATATTTTTGTGTTGTAATATATATTCTGAACCATAAATACACTCCACTTTAACTATTAATTTATGAATTGATTTTTTAAATTTAATTTATAAAAAATGTATATTTATAAATGATTTTTAAAGTTTGACAAATTTCAGGATATATGCAATCTAAGCTAAAGTTTATAAAAAGACTACTCATTTAATTTTGCTCACAGAATAGTATAATCAGTTCAATTCATTTTGGACCATATATACTTTTATAAGAAAATTATTTTTTATTTTTTATACTCAATTTATAAAAAAATAACTTAAAAGAGATTGGATTTTTTTTTCAGGTTCATAGCTAAAAAAATACATAAAAAGAAGAGGCGTCGTCGTTGTGTTCCTATATTTATTGTTTATTTAATGATAGTCTGATAAAAAGAAGTCAATATCTAAAAAACGACAGAGTCGTTAAAATGCAACCAAACATAAGATAACAGTATCCTGTATATTGAGAAAACGTCCATTAAAAACATGGTAGTCAGTAAAAGTTGGTGATATAAAAAATGACGCCAAGAAGATGTGCTTTTTTAAATAAATTCTGGGTGCCAAAATTAAAAAAAATGTGACGAATGTTTACGTTGAATTTTGCATACTGGACAACTAAAATAATGATCTGGACAAGTGTATATCTCCTGGAACACATAATTTAAGCCAAACGTTGGTTGCCTGCTAAATATTCGTTACTTATTTTTTTTTGGCACCAAGAATAGACATACCTAACTAGTTAAATAATTCACATCTTCTTGGCGTCATTTTTTATATCACCAACTTTTACTGACTACAATGTTTTTAATGGGCGTTTTCTCAATATACATGATACTGTTGTCTTATGATTGGCTGCATTTTAACGACTCTGTCGTTTTTTTGGATATTTTAAAGCAAGGCCCTATATTCCAAGATTGCGACAGGCTCCCACACTGAGGACGATTTTAATCGCCGTGTGGAGACATGTGACACTCTGAAGTTTATGGGAGAAGCCCCGGGACACTTTTCCTGGGGCAATTCCTTTTGAAATTTGTGGAAAAAGTCTGTAGAAGTGTAAGATCCCGATTGCAAGAGTGTGTAGCTGCCGAAGGACAGCAATTTGGGCATTTCAAATGACTGATTGATGATTGATATATGTACGTTTTAATGGCTCATTTATAATTCTTTAAAACAACTTTTTATTCATTAAATAGACGTTTTATTCTTTAAATACGAATACCTTTTACAGCTGCTTAAGAATTTCGATAGCCGTAATTGCTACATAAAAAATAAGTAGAAATTACGTAAGTTCAATTATTGATATAATCCCGTCGATTTCAACTTATAATGGAATTATCGCCGGTAATTCAAATCGATATTAAAATCAATATGGCCACTTTCAATGAATTAGCCCACGAATGGATATGGAACGTTCAGTACCACTATATATACATAAAAACACAAAGTACGTATGGCTACATAAAATGAAAATATCTCTAATTTATACATTGATTAACGTCTATAGTTTTAGAACAGAAATGATATAAAATTAATATTTGCATCGTTATTTCTGTAATTTTGTATACATGTACATGTAAAGATTACTATTAGCTGTAAAATAAAATTATAACATTTACTAGAATGTTCTAGACATATTCGACGCTATCCTTGTTAAAAGATAGAATTAAGATAATAAGGAGGCAAATAGACAAAATGCTCATAAATTTATAGTAAAATAAAAATAAGATACAAAATGTATGTGAAAGAATCAGCGTCTACTGGCATCAATTCAAGATAAAAGACATTCTCCTATAAACATGGAGTAATAATTTTGCTTAATGCAGCGTTTATGGTCTTTTTAACGCAAATCTTTGACATTTATTAAATACGTTGTCCATGGTGCTGAAAAAGGAAGACTGCATCATATTTGGAAATAGATAATGCTAATGCGTGAGCGTATTCCAGTGAATTTTATATTATATGTCAATTAAGTAAGATGTTCTGCCAAATTGTAAAGAAGATAAAACCAAGTAAAATTTAAAATGTTTTATTCAAATTTAAAAATGCATATTTTTATATTTAAACAAATTGTGATATCCTATTTTCATGATAACAGTCACATTTTCATAGAAAAAAGTATGCAAAATGTGAAGAACAAATATTGCGTTGTGTTAATAGCATTTCAATGCAAGGTGTTACTGATATATTGATTTGGTTTTATTAAAACAAATATTAACAAATCAATGGATACGTTTGGATTGATTGCATTTCAATTCGAATACAATAGTTTAAAATACATTTTATATTTGAATAATTCTTAATCGCTTTGTTATTAACAAATTTTATTTTCATATTATTCTTCAACTGCCTTACGTGTTGTCGCTTAAGCTCATATTATCAGTTACATACTTCGAGTGTTCATTTAAGGAAGAATATGAAGGCAAGATTCTTATTTATTTCTGTTTTATTATAGGAGTAGCCAACTAGAACAATTACGTATGTTTTATAATTTAATAACTTGAGTAGATTATCAATGCTAGCAGTGTCAATATATTGTGTTTTAAAAGATTTTTGTTGCCGCGACTTTTTCATTTGATTGAGTGTTTAATTTATATGTTAGTAGGCATTAATCAAACGTCAATTAATAATTAAAAGTTTTGGTGTCATAACAAAAATACCACAATACTGGAAAATATTGTAGTGGATGTTTTAAACATATAATGGTATATAATTTCCATAATCAATCGTAAGATATTTCAATATTAATAAGAAATATGCGCTTTACAATAAGATAATTACTCTTGTTTGCTGTAAAATTTATATTAGTTTTGATTGTTATTTTTAACTTGTCTTTAAAGCCAAATTCAAAATGTTTATTCTGATTTTTTCAATCTGACTAAATAGATATTATATAGATATTATATATATTATAAAACCATAGACTAATTATGCACAAATTACTATGATATCGAGGTTGTTAGATGTCTAACCGCCACGGAACGTTAGACGAGTTTCATTTTTTAATAGTTTATTTCCATTTTAACAATTAATGACAGTTATTTAAATATATTTCTCGTAAAACTAGTATCAGTATTTATTAACATATTCAGAGACAAAAACAAATCTGTATAATCGACTAAATGATCTTACCGCATCAGTTTTTCTATGAGTGGCTTTTGGTTGTATTATTTAATTGATATTTTCGATATTCTGCAATAAAGTTAATTATCCAATTATAGTCACAATGTTCCCTCTCCTTTTCTTTTCCCTCACCTAATCAGATCACGCCACTTATCACGATTACTGCTTTTCTCCTGGTCCTCCTCGTCAATCTGGGACAATGTTGTGTAAAGTTTCCGCCAGAAACTAGACCTACTAAATGTCTGAACAGCTGCCATGCCCGTAAACACAGTGGGGATGAACTCACTCGTTGTTTGAATGTATGTTTGGAAATGAATAAACAGATAATAAATAAACTCTTTAGATAAAATGTTCTACATTCTCATTTTGTGTTATTGTTGATGCTCAGAGAATTAACGGAATTGTGTCCAAACACAAAATTATGTACGAACGTGTTATCAAGTTGCTTATATTATTTTATTTTATTTATCGCTTGTGGCAGTTTAGCATACTGGAATTAAGTTAGCATAAAAAACAATTATTTTGTCAAATGTACATTGCCAATGTCTCTTGCAATAAACAAATTCTATTTTTTAACTGTTTGTTTTTTATCTTCACTTGATTGTTTAACAAATTATTAACATTATTTTTATTCAAAATATTAATGCCAAACAAAAACCTAAATCTAATGTATTATAATTTATAGGCGTATTATTTCATCATCATGATTCATGTACACATTATAGTTAATCTGATGCATTTTAATGATTATGTAGTCTTAATAGTGGTTTAAATCAAAAACTTCATGTTAATTATTAAATACTTATATACAATAAATAGATTATAAGTAAAAATATTCAATTCAATAAATACAATGTTGAAGAAAAATGATGAAAATGTCTCTATTTTATAAAATTTAATTGTGTACCTTAATAACAAAAAGTTATTAAAATAGACTATATGTTAATCTAGCTAATACATTGTATTAATATATGTGTTTAATGGTATTATTGAATAAGTTCCCTTTAGTTGAATATATGTATAAAATATATTTTAGACTATAATTTATAAAATGTGTTGACTAAACTAACAGACGAACTCCAATATAACAAGTTAAAATAATTCAGAAGATACTTGTTAGCTGTTTATGACATTGAAAAAAACATCCAAGTTATAATGTTGTCTATTAAAAGTAAAATAAAGGTCAATAAGTACGGTATATTTCTGTCTTGTATCAAGCCAATAAACTAACAAAAATGAATCTATATTAACTAAAACACAATTTGATTAAATTACTTACAGTGTATATGACAAATTATTAAGTATAAAACAATAATCTAGTTACATAAAGCAGCGGCTAAAATAAATGCACACCTATTAAAGAGAAGACGACTGCAGAAAACAGCAACATGGAATGACTTGGCGAAAGATATCATGCAGGAGACCCAACCAGACATCGACAGGTTTCCAAGAGAAAAGACTCATATCTATAGCAGGTTCCCCCCTTGGATGGATGATAGCCACTAGAACAAAATTCACTTCTTCCCAGACATGCTGCAAAAAATCTATAGAGAGAATACTACAGAGAATGCTAGAATCACAAGAGAGTTAACTGTGGCCACCGTCAAGGAAAGGGAAAGGAAAGTCTTAGAAATGTGGTCAGCGGATCCTTTCAAGAAACGATGGGAGCAGGTGCAGCCAAAATATACGTTAGAGACACTGAAAGGGTCGTGCATCAAGGCAGAGGCGCCAGCCGGCATCCTAGCATTTTCCTTCTCAGCGGAACTTGCAGCCCTTAATGCAGGGCTTAACGCTCTTAGAAACTCTATTGTGATACAAAGAGAATACGTCAAAAACCTCATTATATGCATGTACTCACAGTCCGCAGTCAGAGCACTGGAGAAAGGCTCCCTAAAACAAGGCAGGACTCCCCAATTTGACATCTGAGAAAGCCTCAAGGCGCTGGAAAACAAAATCGACATTAGCATCCAGTTTGTGGTGGCCCACTGCGGAGTGGAAAGAAACAAGAAAGTTAGCAAGGACGCTGGAGACGCCCACAAGAATGTCAACCATGAGAAAGCTAGGATCTCCTTCTGCTCAGGAGGAGCTAAATTCAAGAGATCGGTAAGCGATTAGTGATCCAAAAGCCTTGGCAAAAATACATTTCGCTGCTCTATAATGGTAAAAATGGTCTAACTTTGGAAACACATCTAACTGGAACAAGAAGGAACGATGTTTGCTGGGTCAACTTAGAAGTGGTCAATGTTACTTGCTGGGGAGTTCTAGGAACAAACTCGGAGGTATTCTGCAAGAGGGAAGATGCAGGTGGTGCAGAATTGAAGATGAAACAATCATACATTCCATGGAAGTTTGTAACGATCAAAGAATATGTCGACTTCGAAAGGCCTACAAGATTGGAAACAGAGCCGATCTCCAAAATAAACCTGAAGAGGTGATCTCTTTCGTTTGGAAATCAATTGAGCTTTTGTAACCACGCAGATGCTGGAAATAAGTAAATAAATAACAAAAAATACAGGAAATGAGTTTTGTGCCTGATCAATAGGTAGGTGACTAACTTCCGCAGCACTCTTCTTCATTTAATGATCAAAATCCGCCTCACTTATTATTTCATACGATGATAAGTATCAGCGATAGGTGACATACTACTGTTACAGCTTTTCACTCCAAATCCAACACCAATTTATACAGTCCCTGCGAGTGCAGGCTTCAAAGCGAGTAAAGGAGAAGGAAAGAAACGACATCTTTATTTTGTATACCTCCATGTATTTTCCTAATACGGTGTATCCGGCCCTCTGCTTTGATGTGAACCAGAGATCTTTTATAGATTTCTGGGCTGCAACAGGAATTCACAAACCTTCGTAGTTTTTTTTGCTCAAAATGTGCTCACGAGTTTGTCTATCCAGTCGGACTCTTTTTGTATTCCCGCCTTCACTCTTAATATCTTTTAGAATATTGTCCAATAGCGCAATAATACTTTTTAACTGACGACTACTTGCTTGCTGAATTAATGTCCGTCTCTCTTTGTTGCTGTCACCCGGTTTGACAAGTTTACGGAGAAACTGTCCACTAATATCAACTCTAGCCATGTTTATATACTATAAAGAGAGATACATAATATACTTTTGTTTATAGGCAAGGGATTACTTTGGTAGAACATACATGAATAATTCTGTCTAGACAGGCATTCAATTTGACTGGTGTCTCTCAAGGATTTGAATAGCACCATATACTGACTACTTAGCGAGCGTGTTCGGTTCTCCCTACCCCCGCTGTATATATTTTGAGTAATGGTTATTACTGTGCTCGGTCTATAGTGTACAAGTCGAGTAGGCAAATTACTGACTACCTTGGAGTTTTCCGTCTCCATCATTAAGTCGTCTAAACAACCATGTCATGAGGTTTTAACACATTAAATTAATCGGGAAGCCCCGTTTTATATACTCAGAGGTCATTAAGTTTTATGCTCGACTCATACTGGCTCCCACCAAACCAATATATCATGTGGGGTGGGATATCAAAAAACACATCTCTACATATTTTTAATCCGTTTCTCCACAAATGTTGTCATACCGGTCTGGCTGGGATCTACTACTAACATAGCGGAACGGTGTTTTGACTGAGTATCATACATGGTAGATATAATAGTATTTCCATATATGACCTTGTTTATGCAGTTAAACTAATTAAAGACCGAGAAAATGTTGCTAAGTTTTTATTGGTTGATACCTTTAAAATATATTAAATATAAAAATGTAAGATGAAATAAGGCAGGTGATAGCATTCGGGTAGCGTGGGTGGCCACTTTGCACCCGTCTCATTTTTTCTTACGGATGGACACTGCGCTGGAGAGGGCGGTGGCTACCCTCTCAAGCCAACATTTTTCTTCCGTACCATGTTTGACAAAGTCAATCCCACTTCTCACAGCTTGCCACCCTCTTTCAACTCCTGCTCATCAGACCCTACGGTCTCCCGCATGTCCGATCCTGGGCACTTGGGATGAGTATCTCCAGCAGTACCGGTGGTCCTTGATGATGATGACTTGGAAGAAGACTATGGCGTGTATGACACATCAAACTTTATTGTATAACTTTTTCTCTTCTTGTCGCATACAATTATATGTCAATGTGTTATATCAGTCTTCTTATTTCCTTCTCCTTAACTAGACTTGTACTAGTATGAGTCATAACAATTTCATCGTCTAGTGTTTTGATAAAAGTTACACTAGTCCATAGGCATTGTGTTTTATAGAACCACCAATTTTGATAATAATTTTTTCCACTAAACGGGAAATGTGATGTTATAGAAAGGTTCACCAGTAGGGTATAAATTGCAATACAACTTGTTTAAATCTCTCTTCATTGGGATTATATCTAGCGGTGTCCTCAAAATTTTTTTATGAATCAAAAGAGGAGTCCATAGTTTTGTAGATAGAATACTATATTTTAAACATCTTTATAGATTATCTGGTATGCCAGCTTTATAAAGTACACGTTTTCATAAGCGTCCATTAGAGCACAGTGGGGTCCTGCATCAATTTTTGCAGCCTTTGTTGTTAGACCACTCTTCTTGAGTGGAAGTATAGATGAGCTATGCGCCTCGCATGAAATAACTTGTCCATATAATGTATCTATTGGAATTTTATAGCGTTTAATTCCGATAAGGCTTTTGTGATAGTCTCCATGTGTACGAACTTTACAGTCAGGTAGTGGATGATTAGGATATTATACATACCTACATTCGACAAGCTTTAAAAATTCTTCTTTATCACTCTTTATAGCTGTAGGCTCATCATGACCAATGATCAGTGTAGGGCGATAATAGTTTAGAAATTATTGCATCTCAAATAAAGTGACTCCTTTGTTTTGAATCCATTCAGACATGGAATATCTAATGTTAGACCATTACAAAAGTGTTTATCTCAGTTGAAGCCTTTTATATCATTCGGAATGGCATAAAACACTGCCACCTTTCGTGCATGGACTCGTCTATCCGTCGCTATTAGGGCAATTTCAACTGCATCATCGTACTTTTCCTCTATATCAATAAAGACAATGCTTTCAGTATAGGAATTACATCTCCCACCAACAAACATTTTCAGGCTTAAACATAACCTTTTTCTCTCTCATGTTTATAGACATGTATCAACAAGATATTCCATGGACGATTCACAGTTGACAGCAAATTGATGGAGGGGTTAAATTGGCTACAAAATAATATCGCATTATGGTCAATAAGGACAATATTAATGACAGCATGCACTACTTTGCTAACATACTTCAAACTCCAATCCCTTCTTGACGATTACAGACAGAAAAATTTAAACTAGTCCACTCTTTCAGACTCTTGTTACGTTTTAATGAGTCCCTTTTTCTACATGTGTCATTTATGAACATGAACTGCTCCCGGCCATACGTTTTACTTACTGGAAGTCTACAATTGTAAACCTATTCTGTTATGCCCATGAGTCTATTTTCTACCAATACTGACAATACTGAGTGAGGAATGTGAGCTGGTAGCGCGCGGTCGCGCACAATTCTGCTGTCGCTATTTCAGCTGATTTCATCGGTTACACTGTTTTTAACTAACTTTTGTCATTTCAATTTTTACACTATCTACTAATTCGAGAACGCTGGTTATCGTGGTGTTATTTGTTTTTTGTTTCCATATCCTCCCTCATCAGTGAACGGATTTTGCTAACTTTTTTTAGGCTTGCAAGTAAGCCCAACAAGTAGACACCCTAACAATTGACGTAACAACTTCTCGATACGCAGACAGTTCTCTCCAAAAATCGATGTGCAGGCTACCCGTTGATTACATGCAACACAATGCAGTACCCATTACTACCTACACTCGCCAAGATATTATTAACTTACGTCATACATCGACTATGCTATCACACAATACACGTCGACTGTGCTGGAAACTAAAAATCCACCGACAATCAATTAAACACAATAAAGCTATTAATAGCATGGAATACCAACACAATGCGGAAATCCAAACCAGCAATACGAGTAAGCAATTCCATGAACAATATCAATAGCCACAAATTTAGCAAATTATTAGATCACCCGGAGATGGACATTGCTTTCTACATAGCATTAAATATGGATTAAATGGATTAAACATTGAAAACTAATTGCTCTTCTTCAATCTGAATTTTTTTCCAAACTCGACACATATTCTATGTTTTGCCCCGGTGAGGATTTACCAAATCAGTTAAAACTATACACAAAGTATAAAATTTACAACACCGCTGCAGGTGACCTGGTACTACTTAGTATGGCGAACTGTCTACACAGAACTATCAGAATTTACACGGCGAACAAAAATGATTACATAGATATATATATTACCCGACTCCGATCACCATACAGAAAATCCTATTACAGTGATACTGAGAAACGATCATTACGACGCTGTGGATGTTCTTCCGTGTACAAGTGAACAGATAAACAAAATTCAGCAAACAAAACCAAATGCAACAACATTATCAAAAAACAGAAAATATCCGAGTCATCAGATACCCAAGAAACAACTACGTAAACGAGGTTGCAGAGCAGGTTGGAAGGTGAGTCTCCGAAAAAGTATTCCTAATCGTACTCCAACAGCCCTAATCTGGAATACCGAGGGCCTATTATCCAATGATTCAATCAAAGTGGCGGAACTGACACAATTAATAGAAATTCGTAAACCTTATTTAGTCGCCGTTAGCGAAACAAAGATGGACAATTCACATGGACCTTCAGAAGTTGCAATTGCCGGGTATCGTACCTACCGTCAAGATAGAGATCCGATGATACACAAGAAAAGAGTGGCGGAGGGATTCTCATTTACGTCAGAGAAGATTACTCAATCAAAAAGGTGCACCAATCTGCTGGATATGACTTCGAATTAATCGCACTCGATACAGATACAGAGAGGTGGATTTTTATTTACAGACCACCTGGCCAAAAAGCATCAGCAAGTCTTCTAGATACAATTGAAAATCTTTTAATGGAGAAAGAAAATGTCTACGTCCTGGGTGACCTCAACATCAACATGAAGATAGAACATCCAAAACCACAAAATCTTGTATCTCTTTTACGTTCACTAAATCTAAGAAACAAGGTGCAATTTGTAACACGTCCAGCAAAAGGGAATGCCAAGGAGGGATCCACAATTGATACAGTGTGGACTAATGTAAGCCATATAATACCAAAACCAACACTTCGAAATGTCAGTGATCACTACGCGGTTGAAGTATACTTAACTGATAATCCAATTACTACACCCCCACCTCCTCCCTGTCCAAGTCGTAACTGGCACAAAGCTAACAAAGAAGTGATTATCAACTCCCTCACTGCAAATGGTATGAAGACGAATAATAATTCAGCAAACTTACACACTTTACTATCTGAATGGAATGCCTCTTGGACAGAAACCGTAAAGACAGTTGCTCCTCTCAAATGTAGTAAGAAAGCCAGCACTAAAAAGAAAGCTTGGATTACAAATGAAACTCTTAAAGCAATAAAACATCGAAACAGACTAGCTCGTTTAGCAAAAAAACCATCAGCCACGCACGAAGAAAAACATCTATATGCACAAGCCCGACGTAATGCAGTCAAACTTATACAGCAAAGTAGACAAACTATGGTTATCAAAGCACGTGAACACCTTGGGATGCCGCTTGGATCGAAAGAAGGTTGGAGGCTCATCAAGAAACTCCTGGGTCGCGAGATAGTTCATCACCCGCAACCAGACTGCACACCAAATGACCTAAATACATTTTTTGTTGATAAACCAATCAAAATAAGGAAAACTATTCCAGAAGGCAATGCAGATATACCCATGATACACGTGCGTAAGTTGAATCAGTTCTCACACATCACTACCTATGACATTCATAAAGTACTAAACAAAGCCAAAGCTACTCACTCATCGGGTGCGGACGAAATACCCATGGCTATATTAAAACTGGTCGGACATGATTTGGCTGAAAAGATGGCTGCTATCACAAATGCTTGTATATCTGAATCTACATTTCCCGCAAGTTGGCAAACAGCTCAAGTAACTGCAATATGGAAAAGCAAAGGTCCAGAAGCTGATCCACAATCATACCACCCAGTCTCTTTACTTAATGGGATATCTCCTATCGTTGAAAAATTGCTAGCTAACCAAATTATGTCACATGCTAACAATATTCAAGCAATACCACCATCAGCGCAAGGATTTCGACAAGGACACAGCAGCGAGACTGCCCTCATTCACTTAATTGACTTAGCTTCTACTGCAATCGACAAGGGCAACATCGTTCTCATTGCAGCACTTGATCTATTAGCAGCTTTCGACACAATTGACAGAAAGCGTCTGATCCTGAAATTACAGAACCAAGTTGGTATTGAAGGCAATGCCC
>JAYRBW010121835.1:0-16950 GCA_036023295.1 Invenusta paracnida
ATAACCAGAGTCGATTGGCATAACCGCTAAATCTCCTGAGTGAATGTTGTGAGGATTAAATAATTTTACTTTTAGAAACGATTTTTGTTTCCTAAATTCTTTATGAATTTCGTCAGCTAATCCTAAACCAAGTTCTACCTTAGCTTGTAATATTTTCTTAACTAGAAATCTTTCAACCTTTTCTCTAAATGTAGGATTTTTAATCGCATCTAATTTTTGTATCATTTGTTGATCAGCTTTGTGTCGAGTTTCTAAATTAAGATTATCTCTATATAAAATGTCATGTTTATATGCGGCTTCGTCTAATGGTTGATTAGTTTCTTTCCTGGGTTTGGCTGATCGTTTTGATCTAAGCGGAGATCTAACCTAGTATTTGCACCTGTATAATTATAGCCAGGTAAATGTTTTTCTTGGTGTTTTGCCCAGATGAAGCCAGGTAAATTAGCTAGGAATTTTTGTATATCTCCACCATTGTAAGTAGGAGGAATTTGAGAATTATTCATCTATTTTTTAATGAAAAATATGGAAGATTTTGTTAAAAGAGATGAATATTCGTGGGGTTCATTGAATATTTGGTGTCTAAATGATACTCCAAACAATGGGTTGTTTTTGGAACATAAATTTGTGTAAAAAGGGGTGTTATTTATGGTTAAAAATATACAAAAAAGGTGTCGGTTTTCGCAAATATAATTAAATTATAATATATATATAATTAATTAAAATTATAAATAAGTTAAAAATCCTAACCATTCTCTTCAGTTTTTATATGTAAGTTGACATAGGAAATATTTTATCAGTTTCTTTGCAAATTTGTTATTTTCTCGATTTATAGCCATATATAACTAACTATAAATAAAATTTCAATAATTTTTATATTCAATTAATTTAGTTATTGCTTTTTTATTTACATAATACTTTTAGAAGCTTCTTATTACTGCACCCAGATGTAAACAATTATTATGTAATCATAATATCTTTATATTAATTCAGTCCTCGGTATTATGATTATATATATATGTTTTACGAGTACTTTTGATTTTAAATTTATTACATTTCATAATTACGGTTATTAATTCATGTTACCACACTTTATTATTTATGTTTCAATCATGAATCCATACTGCATTCTTCTAACATAATACACAAATTTACAAGTAACCTTAGCAATTATGCTTTTCACTCTGGTAACATAGTTTTAATAATATTCAATCATTGTCTTCATAAAAAGTTCTAAAGAGCTAATTAAACCACTCACGTTTTAAGGAAGTTTGGAATGATAGCGTTGGGTCCTCTAGCTAAACAGTTTTCATAATTCTAAGACCAAATTTTATTTAGAACTTGACTGAAATTGCTTACTTTTAGATCTATCATTTTCAATTTATTTGGCCATCCCCGAATGGTGTAGTCCAGAACTATTTTCAACAAGGGATCGGACACTAATTCGATAGCTAACTGCTTTACACTAATTGTAGTATATATCAAATTTCTTATAAAACAGATTCGATTTTATCTGGAATTTTGTCTATCTCATCTGAGTTAGTATCTTGCCACGGTATAGTCTACTTAATATATCGGCTACATGGTTCATAGAACCAGGTCTATAAACAACATCAAAATCACATCGATGGAGACGGTCTGCCCAGCGATATATACGAAGAGGTCTATGCATGACTCCGAAGTACCTAGTAGCGATGTGTGCGCAAAGTGAAGCGCTTTTCCTACTAAAAATGTACCATTTCTCGCAAGCGAAGATGCAAACTAGCGCTTCTCTTCTCCCCGCAGAATATTTGTGCTCTGTTGGCGATAAGGTACGAAATACAAAAGCTACAGGTTTCTCTGATCCATCGACATGGACCTGCGACATGCTGAACATTCCGTTGTCCGATTCCATGGAACGTCTTCGCGTAATAACTTTCGCAACGGTTCAGTGATGTCAAAATAGTGCGGAATAAATTTGGATACTAGTTTCTTGTGCCTAAAAAGGACGCAAGCTCTTTTAAGTTAGTTGGCATTTATCGCTCATTGTTTTAGTGTTAAATCACATTTTTGACTAATTGTGTGTCCAAATAATTAAATTTCGCGCACAGAGAATTTTATTTTTTCACTATTGATAACTAGTTTGTGTTTTTCTAGACGCGACAAAACCTCAGTGACTGTAGCTCGATTCTCGGATTCTGTACTACTGCTAATCAAGAAATCATCTATGTAATAAATAACACCTCAATTTTTAAGACCCGAAAGAACGCTAACGAGAATTTTGTGATAGACAGGTGCGAACGAAAAACCAAAACAAACTCGAGTATGATGATATAATAGCCCTTTGTGAGTTATAATTGTAGTAAGGTCACGGGACTCTTTTGTTAATGGTATTTGAAGATAACTTTGTTTAAGGTCGATTTTAGAAAAAAAGGATGCATTATGCAATTTAGATGTGAGCTCGGTAGTTGTCGGTAACGGATATGGATAAGATATTATCAATTTATTTACCCTCTTTAAATTAACACATAACATTGGGGAGAATCAGATTTTCGAAAAACAACTAGGTTCGAAACCCACTGAGATGCGCTAATTTCTCAATGAATGCTTTTTTAATTCTATCGAGTTCTTTTTCACTTCATCTCGAACAGAAAGTGGTAATCTACATAATGGTTGCGCTACTGGAGTGACTGATCATGTATCAACCTACTGCCGGCTGTTAAATATTACCTGAAAATACCATCGAATACATTTGCGAGAGATCAGCTGATATATTAGCGGTGCTAATTTAATTAAGTGACAAGGATAAAATTCAATTTGCAGATAGCTTTGACAGAAAGAATAGCTTGGATTTTCTCTACTAGTACGTGAATGAAAGTTTTACATTTAACATAATCATTAAGCTACGCTTCCAGTGTCAACTAGAATATCAATTTCAGGAATATCAAAAATATCAGTAAACAGTTCTATCTTCCGATAAATAAAATTGTCTGAGTGAGTGCATGTATCTACATTTAACAGTTGGATCGTCTCATCCTGATCGTTACGTTGTTTAGCTGACCATCCTGACTCATGTTGATTGACCATGTTTACCTGTTTTGAACGGCACACCTTGGAAAAATGACCCGTGTTAGAGCATTGTTTACAAGTTACTTGCCTAGCCGGACAGGTGGTTGAAGATTCGTTAATATGCTCTCCATTTCCGCTGCGGCAGCGGTTGCCAATTGTAGAAGGTTGCGACGTTGAATTTGCATGATCCCCTCATCGTATTGCGTGTATTGTGTTTAGGCGGTCCCTAATGGATTACTTGTACACCTGCGGTGGATTCTGCTGGCGCTCGGAGTGAGTTAACATCCAGTTTGACGACGACATTAACCGATGTCTGGAAGTGCAATTGTAAACTATCAAGTGTTTCGTCATATCCTTAAATCTCGCTGTTTGGTAAAGTGTAGTATATATGTTGCCCGTCTGAGCCAAGAGCATTTAGTAATATTGCCTTTCACTGCTCTGTTTGAAGCTCCGAGAGTCCAGCTGTGACTATATAATTTTTGAAGAGGGCGTATCGCACCCATGTTCTCCACTGGGTTGTAGGGGATCCCGGAGTGGGTAGAAATTGTGTTGGGGCTCTGACTGACACCGTATTAGGAACGTGTGCGTTGTCCGCTGCCATTGCAAGTTGATCAGTACGTAGGTTCTTAAATTCGCGTCGCCATTATTGTATGACTGTAGCTAAAAAAAACAAATATTATAGCGTACAGTTTATTATCAGTGTTCACTTTTTTGTTTCAACAGCATTCCCATCAAATATGACCTCAGCCAGTCTATTAACTATGTGTGGCTAGATCAATGTATCATACTCAGGTAGACTACCGTATTGAATAAATCAAGACTATTAAACAGGTTTGGCGAAAAGCCAAACCTTGGTACTGTATCCTTATTGGTGAGTACAATTTAAGCCACCAGATAATACTCACAAAGGATGGTGCACACATAACCAAGTTATATTATAATGTAATTGTAAATAGTGTCTCAATTGTTAAATATACAACAATAAAAAATTTATATATATATTTTGATTTAAATATCCAGCCTACAAAGCCAATAATCTACATAATTAACTATTACAAAACAACAACACACATATACACAGCTTACACGAATTTCCACAGATCGCTAGAAGATCATCGACAGGAATAGAGAATACTTAATTTGAACTTTATTTTTCATGTATAATTTATAAATTTGTGCGTATTGTAATAATTTGTTTAGTGTTGCGTAAATTTATATTTTAATACACTAACGGTTTTTATTGAAAAACTTGTTCTGGGTGAAAGTTGAAACCAAATTTTTAAATAATGACCCTTTTATAATTAGGGTGGTCTAAAAAAATTCCATTTATAAATTTAAAAAATGATAATAATTCCACAATTAAAAAAAAATTAAAATGCTGTTTTGTTTTTAACATTAATTAAACTACACTCGATCAACAAATATATTAATTGATACTTACAGAAAGTCTCTGGATCACTGTAGTAAAAAAATATGGGAAAATATGTAATAGGGAAATATAAGTAAGATCCTTTTGCATCAATGAAGTTTGTCAAGTAGTCATCAACTAACCTGTATGCGTCATGAATGTCAGCGAAGACACGATTACTTCTTTGAGCTTCCATATTTTTTCTTGTATTTTCTGGAGCTGCGCCTGGGTGCTATATACGCTCAATTTCAGCAAGGTACGTTAGCACGAGTTTTGGGTTGTTGAAAAGTTGCTTCCATATTTTGAAATATGAATCGATCATGAAAATTCATACCAGGAGAGTAAGACATGGCTGGGCCAATCGGTCAATTACATTTTCAGCTAGAAAATTCTCTGTCATCCTGGCTTTATGAGGTCTAGTCTTCTCGTGCATTATCTTGAGATTTTCTCGACGACGGACATTTATCAGGTGTTGCAAGAGCATGCAGTAAATTTCAGCATTGATACAACGACCCCTGGGTAAAACCCCAAAGTAATGTTCGCCTCGAAAATTGCACACAACTATTATGTGATACTTTTCGTCTTATATTCTTCTTCTGGTAACTTCTGGATGCTTGTGTATATATATCAATATTAAATGTGTTTATTTGGTAGTTTGACCCTTCAAATGAGGGGATAGACCAAAGAATATTGAGCGAGCAACAAGAACCATCACTCTAAATAAAGTTGACGATAACATTTATATACGACTAACTCGGTTGTCGTACCAGTTGGCAGAAGTTTTCTGTGTAAAGTATAGGAGCTTTTATTTATGAACGGCTATAAATATGAATTACCTTTAAAATTCAAGAATCTTAGATAATAAATTATAATAACTACGTGCTCAAAAATATAATTGCATCGTAATCAATTTATTATTTCACGTGATATTTTGGTATAATTTTTGCCTTATATACAAAATAATTCATATAATAAGCTTCGTGTAATCACTTCAGAGTATTATACGCTACATACCCGATCATAAATAACATGATACCTACTGTATTTAAAACACTACATATGCTAAAAGCTGCGCACAAAACCATTCTGGTACGCAACAATGGCGGATTATTGTCCCCACTAGTTTTAAAGCGCTTTTAGCAAGGAGTGAGGGTTCAATTGTCGCGCGCTCTATATTCTTTGGGACCAAAAGACACCAAAATATTTTGTGTAAGATAATCCGTTATCAAAATATTATTCATTTTTGTTTTTTGTTTTTTCGATAATGGTGGACTTTGTGAAAAATGCTCAAGAATACCATGCAGTAGCATCAACCGGATTCGGAATCAGCCAATTTTCTGATCCAGAAACTTATCAAAAAACAGTTGGCATACATCAAAACAAGATTATCTTTAAAATTGGTGTTTGCAGATTATTATACAATAAAAACAATTTTTTACAACAACAAAATTTGTTTAATGAAATTTTTTTTAAATGATAAAACTGCATATATTTGCCTATTTGTTTATTTTAAAAACATTTTGAATTTTTTTTTCATAGAAATATGTTGAAAATGATGGACAGTTGCAATGTAATTGCGATTGAGTAATTATGCGATCTATTCAATCTTGTTATTCTAAGAAAGACATAGCATAACTCTTAAGAAGCAAAGCAGCCGAGAATGTCCTGAACTCATTAAATAAATTAAATATAAGTATCTGGACTGATAGGCTCAATCAATATTATTGTACATATTGTTTTTTTCTGGGTACCCCTATACATATCATCCAACATGATCCCCGTTTTCAGCTCCACAAAGACAGATGTAAACCAAAGATCAGGTTCTTTTACGTCATTATTAGATATAAACTGACCTAAACGTATTCCTAAGCCGTAAAGTATAGGTATCTATTGACGAATCGCACAAAAAATTATTCACAGAAAAAGAATATGAATATAGTAATGGAGCAAAAAATTATATATACGATACATATATATGTATATACACTATATTCACTATTAATCTAAAAATAAATAATGAAAAAAGAGCTTTTTAAAGAAGAAATTTGTATTGACTTCTAATTTAATAATTTGTATTAGTTAATTAGGAAGTATATTTATATTGTTGCAATTTTGTATCTGAACTTTATCTCGAAAAAAACTTCTCACTTTTCAATTCCATTACGTTTTTCTTGACTGTTTTAATGGGATCAATAAATAAAGAACTCGGTTTTACTGGTAAATTCAAAGGTGTAGTTGCCTTGACGAAGGATAAACAATAAATTTGCAATAATAAGTAAGTTTCGCATTTTATTTGTTTTGCAATTATTACGTAAATCACTATATAAATTATCCAATGTATAAATTCTATAATACACTATATACACTAGTACACAGCCTGTGTACAAGGAGTTATGAGGCAGGGAAGGGTGTATATGATTTAGGAGAAAATGTTTGTGAAGATGGCTTTGTCATGTCTGTTTAGAGTAGGGTTCATTGAGTTAATGAGGATAGCTTCTCTGAAGTAGAGAGAAATGTTGTCTTGGCTTGAATCTTGGGTGAGTATCTCTGAAAGAAAATCAGCTCTGCTTATATCCTTATGTTTAAAGATGGCATTGCCATTAGTATTTAGACATGCTCTAAAGTCTGAGTAAGGTATTCTTTGAGATGATCTTTCAATTTATGTATAGTGCTACCAATGTATGAGGCTCAAACAGTCTATATGTGGTACAGGAAAGTTTGTAGATGATGTTCCTAGCTTCAAGAATAAATTTAGGATCTTTGTAGTTCTTGGAAAGAATTTGGCACAGTATTGTATTTTGCCTTTAGTTTGGTATGATATTTGTCATTGTGTGTTAAGTTTAAATTTTTTTATGAAATTTGAGATGTGGTTTTGTGTAGTTTTACTGAAAAGGTTAAATTTGATATAAAAAGAGGTTCTGAGTTTTTTTGTAGTGATTGAGTATGTTTTTTCCTACACTAGGGATCATTATTTCAGACAAATTGAAGGAGTACTAGTAATTAGCACTAGCAGAAAGGAAAGTATTGTTAAAGTAGTCAAGGTATGCATCTCTGTCCTTTAGGCTTTATGAGAGTACAATGTCAGTGTTAAATATGATTTTTCTTGTTAAAAATATAAGCTGTATTGTTTCAGGCTAGAAATGCAGATGTCTCTGTAGATAAAGATATATCCTTCTTGGAGACTTCTTTAAAAAAAAATTCTTGATTTTTCTATATATAACTATAATAAAGTTAAAATTAAGATAATGATATAGAATGGTTGGTAGGATTCTCTATGCCTATGGTGAAGTAGATGCTAGGATAAATATGATTGAACACAGACAGAATTTTCTGTCTCTTCTTTATTGATAGTAATTAGAAATATATCATCCATACATTGCTTGTCACAGCAGTGTTGCCACAAGCTGCAATATATATTGCACTGCAATATTTGGACAAAAAGCTGCAATGTGCAATATTCAAACAATAAATTTTAGCATGTACATTTTTTGTGCCTATTTAATCCAATTATACTTATAAACTGTGCCTACTTAATATCCATTTTCTGCTAAAGATGCACAAGTTGTTCTTATTGACACTGTTGGAATAGATTGATGTTAAGAGAAGCCAGAGAAAGAAGTGAGAGATCACTGCTATTGTGAAATAACTCTGCATTTCAATGCGATTTTAAACTGCTTTAACCCATTAAGTGCAGATAACATCATATGAGATCACCTATTTGGTTGGCAATTTTTTTTAATTTTTTTTGCTGATCAAGAGGTTTTATATGAGAAGACCTCTTTACTAACTTATAGAAATTGCAAAAAATATTAAAAAAATGATATGTCATACATATTTAGCAACATCAAAATATAATTTCAACAAATTAATATATTTTTTTCATTATGCCACTGTTAATGGGTTAATGAAATATGGTCCCTAAAGCTATATTTGGTTGAGAGGACTGTTCTTGTGTGGGAATACTGGTTGGATGAACATAGATGGCTTTAACTGGTGGCTATTCTGTTAGTGGAATAGGACTTTGGTTCTATTTTATTGGTTTTCGGACCTGAAGTAATGATTAACAGAGACAGATGGAGGCATTTGTATGGCAGTGTTAGAGGTGAAATTCTTGGATTGCCGCCAGACAAACAACTGCAAAAGCATTTGCCAAGAATGTTTTCATTAATCAAGAACAAAAGTCAGCTCGGTTCAAAGATGATCAGATGCCATCCTAGTTCTGACCATAAATGATGCCAACTGATGATTCAGTCTGGTTTGGTGATATAAAAGTAATAACTAATTTATTGGTTTACTTTATAGATTATATCTTTTATGATATTTAATCTATATATTAAATTAATTTAATACTATGCTATCTAGCCTTTCTGTAGCTGCAGACAAGGAATCGGCTGTGGCAGGTGAAAAGTCCTCATTTGTTGAGAAGAAAAGCAGAATCGAGCAGTGGGCAGTGGAAAAGTCTCTTCAGAAAGCTGCAGCCAAGTCTTCTGATCTGAAGCGCAGACTAGAGGAGATTGTATTAGTGCCCTCCCCAGTGTTCCAAAAAAGTGGAAAACACTGGCGCCTGATGACTTTTTAAATATTTAATATAGTTATAAAACTTGAACAATAATAAGACTTTACTGTTTTGAAAGCATTAATTTAATTTAGCTTAAATGATTAACTTTTGCTATTATATTATCATTCTATTATTAAAGACATTGCATGCACCTAGATTTAGAACAATATGTAATCTGTCCAGGATTTGGAAGTTAAGATGTAATTATTAGAGTATATTAAATTGCAAACTAGGGGCAATTGATGTAATTAGGAATAGTTTTTAGTTGACACTAATAAGATTTTTGATTAGATGCCCCCGATTTGCTGAGCTGTCATTAGATAGATGCTAAGCATAACCACTATGGTTACAGAGAATTAGATACCCCAGACTTGCTGTACTGTCATTAGGTATGTACTAAATTGATTTTAAAATATCTTCATCAAAAAGGAAGTATTAAATGTTTTGAAACTCCCTTTTACCCATTGCATTGCTTAAAATCACTGTATGTAATTTACTCTAATAAAAGACAATTGCATATAATTTTATTTTCATATTTTTATGATGCATTAGAAAATGATTTTTTCATACTCCCCTTTATGCAGTTTTTGTAATATAAATGCTTAAATTTTTCATGGAAATATTTTAATTTTGCCTTAATTATCATGGAAAAATATTTCCCATAAATGCTGGGACACCATAATAAAGTAAGCATTGTATATAGAGTGACTTCTAAAAATTGCCTTACATTCTTAGTAGTAATCTGAATGAAACTAAAATTATTGTTGTTTTAGTTGCTCAAATATTATATCTGTAGCTTCTTTCAGAGGGACTGAGGTGTACAGAGCAGCAATGTCTAGATTAAATTTTCCATGTTCTCTACTGGAACATGAGCTAAAAGTTTCCAAAAATCAAGACACATTTCACATTTACACTACAAACTAAACATAAATAATTATCTGTACATAACCAGATTCATCCTAGCATCCACTTCACCATAGAGCACCCTACCAACCATTCTATCACTTCTTGATTTTAACTTCACTAGAGCTAAATTATAGAAATGGATCAAGAATTTTCCACTTTTTTAAGAAAGCTGCCAAGGAGGATATCTTCATCCACAGAGACACTGCACTTCCAGCCAGAAATAAAACAGTTTACATTTGTAGCTAGAAAAATCAGATTTCAGAATTCAATATCCTTGCTAAGGACATAGATGTATGCCTTGCCCACTTCAACAATACTCTTCTCTCTGCTAACTACTCCTCTTGATTGATCTTGAACAGTGATCCCTGCAGGAAAAAACCTACTTGACAGTTCTGCAACAACACTCAGAACCTCCTTTTTATATCAAACTTCCCTTTCTCAGTAAAACTGTACACACAACTGTATCTCAAATCTTTTCTAAAAACAAAATTAATGTGCAAATATCATACCAAAACACAACACTCTACCAAACTCTCTCCAAGAACTACAAAGACTAATATTCTTGAAGCTAGGAACATTGTCTACAAACTTTCCTGCACCACACATAGAGCCTCATACATTGATAGCACCATCCATAAATTGAAAGACCATCCATCTCAAAGAACACCTCACTCAGAGCACTAATGCCATCTTCAAACACAAGGAGATATGCAGAGCTGATTTTCTTCCAAAGATACTTGCCTGAGATCCAAACAACTTCTCTCTATGCTTCAGAGAAGCTATCTTCATTAACTCACTGAACCCTATTCTTAACAGACATGACAAAGCCATCTTCACAAACATTTTCTTCTAAATCATATACACCCTTCTCCCCTCATAACTCCTTGTACACAGCTATATTACATCATCCCATAACTCCCTTCTCTCTGGTTCACATACTTCCTAATAAAAACCCAAACTATTACCTTTAACACACAAAAATGTAACTTATTGTAACTCATGCTGTCTGTCTTATCTGTATATTTCTCTTCAATTTAAATGTACTTTGTCTGAAGAGGGTTTTATAATCAAATACATATATATACCAACTTTTATTAAATTACTATATTAGCAAGGCTTTTTCTTTCTTTATTAATCGGATTTAGTATTATCATGCTGCACAAAAGAAACTTTATCCTATTAAAATAAACTATAGGTAGTATTTTTTATATATGCAGTCTGGACAGATTTAGCCCCCCCCCTTCCTCCTAAATTAAAAAAAGGCATTAATTGCAGTATTATTATTTAGAAATTATTGTTTTATTTTATATACCCTTTAAAAAAATTTGAACCACCCACTTTGAAATTCCAAGATCTGTGCCCTGTATATATTATATTATATTATAAAATATTTTAATAACTATTATAAATTATATTATATATTTTACATGTTGCTTTGCATACCCTAGACAAGTTCTAACCATCCAGGAGCTGTATGTACAGTTCATTAATTTTAAATTCCAATTTAACATTTGCCAATGATATGTATGGTATATGGCAGTGTGTGAATTCATCAATGTAAATGTCACAAATATAATATTAATAATAAGGGCAATACAGTTTGCCCTGTATCTGGTTTACTATACCCAATAATTTTATTTGCAAACCATACATACTGTTATTTAATAGTAAAACAAATTAATTTATGATATATTGAAACTGAAAACTCTAATGACCAATCTTTTAAATTTGTCAACCATACATACCATATTAGATAAATGCTCATACAATATATTTAAAATATAAAGTTAATTTTCATATTTGCAAACTGTATACATCATGTCCATTGAGACAAATAAATATATTAGGCACTTTTATTTGAAATCAACTTTCTTTTAATTTTGCCAACCATATGATATACATCCTATTGTCAAATGAATATATCAAACATATTGACTTCAACATTAGCCAATCATGTGTACATATAATTGATGACTAAAAATATGAAGTAGTTAAATAAAAAGCATTTCATTCTATAACATCTTCTGTATAATTATTTCTACTTGCTTTTATATTAACAAATTAACTTATTAACTTATTAAGTTATAAACTAAAATCATTTACAGATTCAAAAAACTACATACATATTACTAAAACAACCAAGCTTTTATTATTTCTCTGAATCTATATGAACTAGAAATGTTTTACATATTTCACATTATTAGATGAGTTATATGTTATATTATTATAATATTTATTCATCAACAGTATACACCATTGATAAATTGGTGATAACAGTGATATAACTAGGTAATAGTCGTTATTAGTATTGCTATAATTATAATATTTATTGCTCTTGTATTGTTTGAAGAATAAAGACAAGTATATGTCATGTTTATATTTAAATATTTAAATATTTATATATATTAAAAATAACTAGTTCTAAGCTGCTTAACTGCTTCATTATTTTCAGAACCTTAGTCAGTTTAAGAAAGTGTAAATTTGTTTAATGTATTTGATAATAGCCATTTAAATAGAAATTAAGATATGAAATTTATTTGTAATAATGTACTTTATATAACCTGTTTTTATAATGTTGCAGTTTAACAATGTCAAAGAAAGCGAGTAAAAAAACGAGTAGAAAGAGTTTAAAATCTGCATTTAAATCTGCTGAAAGTACTAGTGATTTCGTCACTATGGCGCCACTAAATGCTTCTCCATCATGTATTTTAACATGTCATTCTGTACCTGATGGGATAGATGAACCAGGATCTAATATAATAACAACAGCAATTTCAAGACGTAAGTAAAGATTTTTTATAAGTTATAATAAATTATTATCATTATAATATCAATATTTGAAATTTAACATAATTTTTATTGTGAATATTTGTAGAAGGTGCTCTATATACACGAGAAACTGGTGAATTGCGTGGTCTCAATGAGGAATCTATTGTTCAATATCTCAAGGGCCACCCTGAAGTGTTGGGAAAAATAATCGTTGACCACATTCCCTGGTCTTATCTTCTTGAGTGGACTAAACGGAAAGAGGAATGGACCAAGGAATATCTGAAGCAATCACAAGGTGCGTTTATTTTTAATTAATATATATATATATTGGTTAATATTTTATTATTGAGTAATTCTTGGTTGATACCAGTATATTTAGTCTAAAAATATTGTTAATCGATTTTTACAAAATGTGCGCTCATTAGAATTTTTTTTTAAATGATAAACATGAATATTATTAGTCAATTGGATCTTACTTAGTTTGTGCATAAGAGAGAAACTATCTTTAATTTAATTACAGATTGATAATAATTATAGTTAATTGGATATATAAATGTACAAACATCTGAAGCTGTCTGGCTTGTGCAAAATTTACCATTGTTTTTCTATGAATAATAATATATGTATGCGCATTCCTCGTTAATTGTAAGATAATTAAAAATAAATTCTTTGTCTTAACCCTAATCATACAGGGGCATGTTTGCGTATTTTTGCTGTGATTTTGAAATGAACAAATGAAGCAATGCAAAGTTTCCGTGACTTTTGCTTTAAAATTGACAAAATTCGTAGTCATGCACTGTTTCTATCTCATGTAATAATTCACGAATAAAACTAATATGTTTGCAGATTTTTCTAATCTAAACATTTTTGTTTAACTACTAAATGCAAAATTTTAAAACTCTACCCGGGTAGAAAAATTTTAAATTATGTGGGGTAAAATTGGATTAATTCTATAATATTGATAGGATTAAGAAGATTAATATATTTAGTAGGTACTATCATTTAAAATAAATCTTTTAATTTTTATTCATATCAATACTTTATTCCTGTTTAATATGAGTGAATAGAATATATTTTAACTTTATTTTTCATTTTTATATATGAAAAGGAATTCTTTTATTTACATAGAAATATAAGCTAATTATTAAATTTACTTTTTGGTTTCTGGCCATACCCTTTGCAATAACAAAGACAGTTTTAAGAAGCTCTAAATGGGTATATTGTACATTTTATTGCTCTGAATAATTAATTCAGAGTTTCACTTCGGGGAGATTACAATAGGAGAGTGTGCAATATTATTACGTGATAGAATATTAATTATTTTGATCCATGCAGCAAATTAATTCAATAAGCACTTGTTATGCTTTTTTAGTTGATGTTATGTAAGTAGAAAACATTATAGATTATAGCAATATTATTGTTACAATAGATTTTGTAGCTAAAAGAATTACTTCGTTATTCTAATTAATTTAAAGTGACCTGGAGTTTTTTATCAGAGGAATACTTTTTTGACTTGTATTAAAATGACTTAATTTATTGCAACATTGATAAGTTATACTCAGCCACAGAACTGTGAAATAATTCATGTTAAGTAGGTGGACGTGCGTCACTATATTTGCTTATTAAACATTATGTTGCTGTATAAAGCATTAGCATAATATGTCAGGTAAAATTATATGTGCCTCTACAATGGGTTTTCTTGTTCAGGGGTGTTAATATCTGCATAATTGTGTGAACTGGGCTTTTGGTATCTGCAGCCAAATTCACAATCAAGCAGCATAGTTATAGACCAAAAGGAATGGTACCAAGTCTATCTGTTCGTGTTTTATCTTATAGCTGTTACTAAGGGAGATTCTAACACCGGGCCCGACTCCAACAACCATCATTGGGCTGGTTCACTCCTCAGAGAAGGTAACTAACTCACTACGCCTTAGCGTAGATGCCATTAACTGAGTTAGTTGGTCAATACATTCTGCAAAACTGCATGCTACTTACTCATACTGCAAAACTGATAAATATAAGTGTGTAGTTTGTTAAAGATCATGTTTATTTCTTAGAGTAGTGTGGTCAGGAATTTTTTTTTCTTCTTTAAATTGACTTTGAAATTTATACTGTCTATGTTTTATTATTAATTTTTTACTTTCCACTTAGATGAGATCTTAATATAAGTATATATTTAGACATTTGACTAAATTATAGTCACATTTAATTTTATTTAAAATGCAGCATATTTTGTGTGATTTATGTTTAACAACTATAATTTTCCTCTTAATTAAAAAAATATGTACCTATGCGAATTTTTTTTGTTATATATCTCTTCTATAAAAATAAAAATAATGAAGTGCTCTAGCTTGATTGTGAATATGGCTAATGACTACCATATTGTGATATTTTGTCCTTTTAATTTGTCAATTATGTCGTTTTGTTTAGGTTATAATCATCATAAACGCAGTATATCGCCATAAAGGATTAGAGGAGTTTCTTTATGTCATTAATGTAATTCTTTTGGCAGTACGATATATTGAGCAATCGTGAAGTTTTGCAGAATGATATTGTTCCACAACAAGTGTTTCTTGTTTTTATTAACTAATTATCTTTGCAGTTAAAATGTGTAATAATTTTAAATTCTATAATATTTGAACCTATTAAATGAATGTATTGAAGTTTTTTTTGTCAAACTGAATTTATTTGATCATCTATTTTATATGTACTTTCACAATATTCTTGTATTTATGTATAATGTTTCTTATTATTGAGAAAAATTATGACCTACGTTCACAAATAACTATATTATGACAGAAACATATAAAACTATATCATCTTAGTGTAAATATTAAGTAATTATTCAGCTTCTGCTGTTTTACTCAGCTCATTAGTTACTAAATGGTAGTAACTACTAAATAGTTACTACTCACCTTTCTTGTTATATATTATTAGAATCTGGAGTGGATCTCAAGCGGGGTATGGGAACGACACCGATGGACCTTTTGAATGTCACTTGTGGATTCAATACTAGTGCAAACAATAATTCCACAATCTCTTGTCTTCTACGTATCCGGGCTAAAATTGCGGAAAGTGTGTCTAAAATTTGTTATTAAAAGAAAATGCCTAAAATAATTACGGAACCTTTATTTATGTTACATTTTAAATATTTACAGTACTATTTGCCTCTGGGACTAATGTTTACATTATTGAGGACGGCATTATATCGGTAGTTGATGAGACTGAAGAAATTGGGTAATTCTGTTACATACTTTACCTTTTCTATTTTTTCTACTCATTATTATTATTATTTCTATTGTTATTAGCTTTTATTGAAATTTAAAATATATATCTGAACAAAAAAGGTACTTTTAAATTAAAATGCAATTTTTGCAGTTATTTAAAAGGAGCATTGTTTTAATTTATAGCGATCAACCGCAAGAAGCTTTCCCGGTGGGCCCTGGCTATACCTTGGCTGCTTATGTAGCTCACGTAAGGAATCCTATTCGCGTGACAGGCTATGAAAAAAGTGTAAGTTCTTGCTAGTTTGTATGGTGGCCGAGATGTTTCAAAATATTACTACATGTTTTTGTTCTCAATTTACCACAAGACACTGCTTTTTTTACTATATAAGTTGCTTTTACTTTTGACAAGAATCTGCTTCTATACTGTATAAGTTACTTATTTCCACAATAAGTTGCTTATTTACTATAGACGTTTTAAATTCTTTCCTAAATAAGCTCTTTCTTTCCTAAATAAGCTGCTTCTTTACTATACAGTGGGCCAGAATTCATGGGCACATTTAAAATTTTATATTTTTCTAAAATTCTCATTCTCCTTTATAATTCTCATTGCACCCACCAGCAATATTGTCGTTTGGCCTTTGAGAGTGGTATTAGTGGAGGATCGTTTCGACGTCTTCTCAAAGATCTTAAAGCAAGGCCCTATATTTCAAGATTGCGACAGGCTCTCTTTGAGGACGATTTTGATCGCCGTGTGGAGATATGCGATACTCTGCTTGGTTTATTTGACGATGATCCTCATATGCAAAATCAAATAATGTGGACAGATGAATCAAAGTTCACATTAAGCGGCCATGTTAACGGCCATAATTGTTTAATATGGGCCACGGAAAATCCACATCATGATTTTCAAGCGCCGGGTCAAATGGTTTGGGCCGGAATTTCATCACAAGGAATAATAATATAATAATAATAATAATAAAATTGCTTTATTTCCTGTAAAATGTGACATTTTAAATAGGAAGGTTACAGAAATAGAG
>JAYRBW010121846.1:0-16949 GCA_036023295.1 Invenusta paracnida
AATTATGGAACTAAATTATTCACTTCATATATTTTACTATTGAGAGTATACTAACTTTTGCGCCACCCTGTATATTATTATTATTCAATTATTAATCAATTATTGTAATTAGAAAATTTATCATTTTTACTCTTTGTACATATATTAATGAAGTAATTTAATATCTTTTGAAAGCACATATTGTACACACAGCTTAATACAGAGATGCGCGCGAAACATGTACTATATCGTGTCTTTATTGAATTATAATATTTACGAGCTTATATTTAGATGTATAAAACCCAATCCACAAGTGCTCTCTTTTTTTCAAATATTCAATTTTATTCATATAACCAAGACTTTTACTAAAATATTTCTGTTTAATTTTTAGGTCATACCAACTCTGCGCTCTCTTTTTATTGTAAAAATATTAAGATTTATTCTTGAATTTTCTAACTGGAAGAAGCTATCGCAAGTAACTTAATACTATATACAGTTATACCTAGAGCAACTTTATATCGAAACTTTAGCTGAGGCTCAAGACAACAATAATATATCTACCCAAAACGGTATTGCATGCAAGCCCCTATAAAACTAAGTTCACCGGATGCCACGCTCCGTTACAAAATTATCCGAGAAAGTTAGTTCGCTTATATTTAGTATCCTTGATAAATATAAATCAGATATAGGTAGGTACCGTTAACTGTTTATTTGCCTACCTCACATAACTGAAGTAGTGAAGCATTACCTATAGGTAATCAATTGTGCCATTGCTTAACCCGAATCGTAATCAATTAATATTCAATTAAATATTGATTTGTGAGCCGTATAAATTTAGTAGCACTGCGTTCACACTCAAAATTAGCACATAAGATTAGTTTTAATTTATGAAACTTTATTTTATTTTTTAAATTTGTGTTAGTTTCTTTATAAATAATATTGTTGGAACCGTTATTTATTTATGTACGAGTCTATTTACCCAAATTATACGAATTTAGGCATATTTATTTTATTTTATTATCTAAGAGTAGTCCATAAATCAGTACAATTTTATTGATATAAGCAAATTGTATCCTGTTAACCCTTTCCAGCTCGTTTATCCAGCTATTCTGACGAATGATAATGATACAATAGGAAATATAGTCAATGCTATAAAAGTAGTGCCATTTTATTAAAAAAATATGTAATAAGCATAATAATAGTTAATATAAAATATACTTTACATATATACCCTTATGTACAAGGTGACAAAGAAATCACACTTTGAAAATATCTCTCTAAATTATAGTTGCTATAGGTTTCAACTAATGGAACAATAATTATCTCAGCAGAAGCGCAAATCAATGTGTTAAAGTGACCACCAATATTAAATTATTGTTACGTCATGTTAAATGTAGCCAACACTCAATGTATCTGCAGCAGATGTGTAGTAAGTCAGCTATACATTCTTGGCAGTATAAGAATACCATTTTATTGTTAATGATTTAAGAAGACTGAATTTATTTAGGTTACGATTAACTGAATACACGGTGAAAAGGGAAACAAAGAATTCTCCGTATTTGAACCACATTCATTCTAAATGGCGAATGACTGCATCTCCAAGATCATTAAAAAGGTTGAATTTTTGTAGTTGATGAAAACTATTTCCCTTCAAGTGCGCGAATTATATTACTCTTTTGTTTGGTTTGTGTCCTTAATTTGGTCCCATTAGATGGTGTTTCTTTTTAGTCTTCTTTATTTAGTGTTTCGTCTTCTTTTTCTGATATATATTCTGACCGGTTTCAGTTAGGAATTTTTTATTTGAAGAATCGACCAAGCAACCCTTTCTTTTGATCCGTTGAGAATTATAAGGTAATGCACTTATTTTAATATATAAATTATCCGATATTAGGAAGCTGTTGCAATTCTCTATATTATTTATGCCACCTTTTGTTGGGCTAGAGTTCATGCTCATTCTCATACACACACACACACACACACACACAATTACATTATTCATCAACTCTAATCGTACACGCGCGTGTTCATCATTAAAACAATCCTCTTGTATCACCCCAAAGTCCCTTAGAACGTTCTGGCTGTGTAGACGGATATCGTTGGATAAAAGGAGGTCTTCTTTGAAGTTCGGCATTCCTTTATCACAGGCTGCCTACATATTTTCCGCACCGCTTTTTTCGATTTTTTGCACTTTACTGTGGAAAGGGGTCTAGTCTATAAAAACACTACACATCGCCACGAACTGATGAAACAGTATGTGTAAATATACCTATCTCGACAATAGACAATTACCAATATATTCCGTGTTTTTATACATTAGCAATCCACACCCATTTCAAAGTACTCATCTCGAGAAAAGAGAGGCCGCTTTATCGATTAATAGATCAAAATTTCTCTCGGTACTCTTCTTTTTCATCTTCCCCTTTCTTTGTTGAATTTTTTCTCCATGATCTCTCGATTTTCTTGTGTTCAGTTTGAGCGACTGAGAGAGAGAGAGAGAGAGAGAGAGTGGGATCGGATGAACTTCACACGCCAGGCCATCCAGTTCGCATAACACCAAGTCCTAAATAGAGTAGGACACTCACAGAGAAATCTATGAATTAGTCGTTCAAACTGACAGTCCGGATGTGAAAACTGACCTGTCTTCGCGATGTCTAGTCGATGGGTGGCGTCTCCGTTGCTTCTTTCCAGACTGCTTTTTAGAATTCTTCTCTGTATTTGTATTCGGGACAATCGCAGAGAAGTATAAACTCTTGCGATGGGGAAGAAAGGGAAGGCGTGGTGATCTCCAGACTTTCGAGCTCGTGGAGAATGTTGAGTTGGGGTAAATATTTGTTTAGGGTTTATGTTTCTTGGCGTTCGTCTTGGAGCAAGTGAATGGGGGGAAAGGGTGTAAAGATCGAATTATATTAAGCCTTTTAGATTCTTGCGAGAAGGAAGGGCCATTTGCATAATACACCTTTATATTGTTTTTGAGCGTTACGACCAATAAATATACCACCAACCCCAAACTAACCTTCGAAATGATCAACGAAATCCTTCTTCTTTGTGAAGGCGTACTTTTTTGTAAGAAACCTTTTTACTACTTATTTTCTGACCACATTTGACAATTTAAACTTTCGTTCAATGTTTAAGAAATCATATTATTGGTGCTCTTTATGTTGGTTTCTTTTTTAAATGTTGTATTT
Organism: Invenusta paracnida; assembly: GCA_036023295.1. Lineage (NCBI taxonomy): Eukaryota > Metazoa > Platyhelminthes > Proseriata > Coelogynoporidae > Invenusta > Invenusta paracnida. The sequence goes on from JAYRBW010121846.1 coordinate 3,165, forward strand.
ATATTTAACAATTATTATCTAAAAAGTAATTTGTTTTTTTAGGATATATTCATTTATCCAATTTAATCATACTTTAAAGATTTTTATGTAAACATTGTAATTTAGCCAACTACATACCTTGACGCATATTGATTAAAACTGTTTTTAACTGCGTACACACACCCATATTATGTACATAGATACATTCCTTAGATATCAGCTTTGAACAGGGATTTTCAAGGTCATGGAAAACGACGATGATATCTCTCCTCAACGATCTGTCTAAATTTCGTTATGCACCTCTTTAACTCCTTTCATCCACTCTGCCATCTTTTCTCTCTTTTCGCTATAATAGCTCTCGTCTCGTTTCAATTCAATTTCTCCTGGATTCATTCCCTCTTTGTGTACTATACTACACTTTCGTACAGCTCAGAATCTCGAATTAGTCGACAACGGATGGATCGTCAGGGTTATATGTTAGTCAGAGATAGAGAGACGACTATTATGAAATAAGAGATTTGGAAAGTATTTTCGCGGTTCACCATCGACGTCTCCCCTTGATGAGATCTCCTCATTCTCCCCTCTTTGTTAAGTGGTCTCTCTCCTCTGCGCGGTTCAATATGGCCTCTCCTAGCTCGGGACTTTTTTATTCTTACTTATACTTACTTGCTGTTTGCTTACTGTACATCTCATTGAAATTAACCTTGGTTCGCTCGCTGAATCGAATTGATATTATAAGTACCTTCGAAACAAGTTGGCGCTGGATATACACTTTTGAGGATTAGTGAAAGAGGTCCCCGTAATAGCTTCGAAGTTCACTCTGATTGTATTTTACCTACATAAACTACCTTTTTGGTACATTTTGTTAGATAGATTTACGTCTACCCATCGCCTCGCTTTCTAAGTATTTTAACCTGAAAAGAATAGCCTGCTGGCCGGATCAAATTAAGAAAATCCGTTTGACCAGATTTTTCCTATACAGCATGCGAGATACCTTGTATTTACCTACCTATGTATAAATTCTTGAAAATAATTCGGACTATAAGCTTATTCTCCATATTATAAGAAGAAAATGAGCTCAGTCATTGTGAAAGAGATGGCAGGGTCCTTGTACAGTTCTCATACGTCTCCTCTGCTTCGATATGATGTAGCCTATAGTGTAGAACTGTTTCCCGTTTATGCTCAAGGCCAGAGCTTTTGTTGTCTATTCAGGCACCTTAGAGGAGCTGTAGCGCGCTTACCTACATATCTCCCTTCTATAAATATACTCAAATATATTAAATATGACCTACCGTAGAAAATTATTGTCTTACTCGATATGAGTCTCGAGTTTGATCAAGTATTAGATACTTATTCAATTTAATGTGCTTTAATTAGCTGATTAGATTTTTCATATTACACTGACTGCGAATGGAATGATCGTAGATAAACATTGTTTCTTTCGATTAATATGTTTAACACACTTTTGATAAGAAACTAAAAATTTACTAATTTTAAAAGTGAACATTGCATCTTGGTGAACACAAATAGATAATTACAGTATTCAGCATTTTTACTCTATAAAAAAGCTGCAATTATTTTAATTTATTTTTAATATCAGCATTTATAATTCTTCGGTTCTTTAATGACCAATCTGTTATTGTGACCATTCCTGAATTATTTCGCAATCTTTACTCTTTATTGTAATCTTGTGCGTAACGTTAACAATATATTAATGTTAATCCTTTTAGTCACCTTTCTAATAATGCAGTCGGTAAATCAAATTAATGTTTCTTTATTATACAAGATTGGTAAGTAGGAATTTCGTGAATTGAGGGCACTGTTGAATAATAATCCTATATATTTAAATATGTTCCTCTACTTCACCGTATTTTACTTTTACTACGCATATATACATATACTAAAGAAATGCTAGTTTATTTATATGTCATTTCCCAAAAATGTCTATTTACGATTACGATTTAGTGTTCTTTTTTATGTACGAGCAAATATTGTTACATGTTTGCCTGTACGTATGTTATGCAATGCATGCCAAAAGAAATGCCAGCAATTTATTAAACAATAGAAATGTTACAGTCACACACTGACGGTATATGTTTCAAATTATTAATTCGCCACATTTTAAAGAAGGCATGAATGTTACTAATCAATAAATCAATTGGAAGTTGCGTTCTATCGTGTATTGTTTCAACATTATTAATTTTACCATTCTTTTTGATAGTTTGATGTTCTATTTTTGTAATTTTTTAATTTGAAATATATTCTTTTATAGTTATATTTATTTATATGTAAAACACTTTCATACTTTAAAGGATTCACTCCAAGCAAGCACCATTCCTCCCCCCTCTCTCATAGACGACTCCAGCAGCCCCCACCGATCACTCTCCCTCACCGCAGAACGCATCAGCAGCTCAACTCCCCTACACACCGCCATCGTACACCCCGTTACTAAGGCCGCGCCGGCCCTTGCCAACAACATCAACAACAACCTGCATAACAACGGCGGTTGCCAACAGCCGACACCCCCGGTGGAGCGTTACCGCATCCCTTCTCCACCCACAGAGATGGCTCCACCGCCGCCACCACCCGCCGCCTATAGAGAACTTCCCGCCGGTATGGGTGTGGGCGTGGGCGTGCAGCTGCCTCCACATGGGGAGAGAACCTCCACGAGCTCTGACAGTGGTTACAGTCCCGGGGGGACACGGCCTATACATCCTCCGCCCGTGTCAGGACAATTGCACATCATGCTGCCTGGTGAGGGTTGCCTTGGAGACGACCGCGCTAAACCTTTTAAATATATTAATTTGAAAGAAAAATATGTTTCACAAAATTTCACAAATATTATAATCCCGATGTTATTTTTTAAGGTATTTTTAGCGACTAATCATATCAAGTTCGATCACTTTTCATTCTGAAAGTCAAATATTCTCTTAACCTTCAATATTGCTTATAACTTTCTCTTGATTGTATAATATTATTACACAAAAATTATAAAAATCCACATAAATATATTTTATTCTAACAATAATTCAAAACTGAAAATTATATGCAGTGTTTTAGAATTAAACTCATTTTACACAAACTCAATTTTATCTGATTGAATTACAAAAGTTTCAATAAATATAAGTGTTGCCTATAAAATTGTATTCGTTTTTAATGTTCAGTTTTTTGTCGTCCATATTTGTTCTAGTTCAATTTTAGTTCAATTTTTACCTTAAATTGTGTCTTAATTTACATATTTATGTCTTTGCATTAGTATATTAGGTACACATATGCAGTTCATCTTATATGTGGGGATCTATAATAATAGACGTTTAAATATTCACATCTTATATTTGAATAAAAGTGTTGTATGCATACAAATTGTGGGATAACTTACCTTATATACTCTGATGTGCGTTTTAGATAATAACACACCTAAGAATCGATATTGTCTGGGGATTTATTACAAACATGTTATATATGGAATAACTACTAGGAGGCATTAAATAATTAATACCAGAGTTATTGGTGGGTTACCTAACTAAATTTTACGTATCAATATATATATATATATACTATATACTAGTAATAATTGTATTCTTACTGCATTTTTGCTTATAAATGTTTAATTTTAAGTGGTCGCATATGATTTATGCACATATAAATACACCATATAAATGCACTATATAAAATGCACACCACACTGTATTATGTCAATTTTTGAGTATATAAAGACAGAAACGTTGTCGAGATATTTAATTATTTATATTCATTTAATTATCTTTAACATTGACGTATATGCCTACGTTCGCTGGTAAAAAGGCTAAAATTAAATGTGTTCTTTTATTAAACCCACAATTTTAGTATATTTTTATAAATTTGAAACACGCAAACTTTAACATTGGATCTATTTGCTTTGTAATAAACTAGATGCTTGCATATAACAAACACAATTATTCAATTTTTCATTAACTATATACCTACTCATCATCGCCAAGTGAATAATTATATCTTAAAATCATGTCAGACCAAGGGTTGCGGCAGATTTGTCGATCATATGAAATCAAAAGGACACTGATATAACTTACAGGTTTCAAGATTTATATAGGCGGTGAATTGTATATGGATGCATATCAGTGATATAAGCATATTATAAGCAGCTCATTTGATAGTTCAACCAAATAAATGAATCCATAACATTATGTTAAAAGGATTACTATTTTACCAAAATGTGATTTCGCTGAATTTTTAAATACTGAAAAATGATAATATTCCTTTTCTTCGTTGGTTTAGTGAAAAATTAGTATTCCTTTATAACAGTATTCCTTTATAGCTTATGCTTAATGCCTCTATTTATCAGGTAATTTTAGTATCAAAGTAGATTTTATTATTAAATAAGGATGCCTGATTATTTTGTCATATTTTTGTATACATTATATTTGGCATTGCAATTATTCAATATTTTCAATGGAAATAGTATACATTGATTATCTCCTAATACTAAATAATAGTTAAACTGTGAATTAGTCTTAATAAAATTCGAAGTCATTTCTAAACAAATAGACACGAGAAAGTTTATGAACTCACTATCACGTTTAGCCGGTTGATTAAGCGTAAAGGCCGTATTTTTATTATGCGTTTGACTGACGTATTAATTTTTTATTAGCCTTAATTTATTTCAGTAATACTGTACAATTGTTCAATAAACGTTAAATTAACTCAGGCTCTATAAGCAATCTAATTGATATTATATAGACCACTTATCTTTCGAGTAAACTTAAATCGCGTGCTGAAAGACTTATAGTTCCCTCATTTATTGTCTACTATAAATGTTTATTTCGATTTATTTTGACCAAAAAATCAATCAGTTCAAAATCCACTTGATTTTATAATTCTTTTACCTTTGAGATAAGTAAATAGTATATAACAAAATAGAGAATCTTCACTCCATCCAGATTTATTTTTCTTTCTATACGCTAAAAATATTGTTAATAACATTTACTGCAAATAAGTTGAAATATAAATGTATGTTACGGTTAAATATATTTACCGGTTTAAATATTATTAAAACATGAAATTCATTATTTAGATTCTAAATTTTTTTTCTCCTTATTTTCTACAATAATAATGTGATGTTAACCGGGTATATTAAATCAATTTACAAACTTTGCGTATCTGTTATGATAATAAAAGACTGCATGATAATATTACATCAAAAATATGCTTCCAACTTCAACTTTTGTTATATAATGAAGAGATATATTGACACATTATTATGCATATATACATTTACAAGTATAGTCACGTGTGAGCATGTTCTATACGTATGTATAAAATATTATTTCGTAAAATGAAATTTTAAATGTTATTTATTAACATATAAAAAGCACGTAACTATAATTATGTACGAGCATAGCAATACATTTCCTAAAATGTCATCAGTAAAACTGGTGCAGATAAGTGATAACATAAAACACATCAATATAAAGGCAAATTACTATAATATATGAAGGAAAAACAAAACATTTTACGCAAAATTATTAAATCAAAACAATACACAAATATGGAAGAAAAATGGAAACATAATATATAAACAAAAACGCTTTAAATAGCAAAGAAAGTGTATATATGTATGTTTTTATTCGTATCTGATTCCAAGCATTTAATAATCAAATATGTTCAGATCGATGAAAATCAATACCTCTTACGTAATGTATTTCTTCCACTCACCATCGGCACTATGTCTCAGGCGGCGGAATGTTCCCACCACCACCCCCGTTGCGGTCCCCTCCTCCGCTCATCCTTTCGGACTCTTCAGACACCCGGGACCACAGTGGCAGTCTGGGCGGGGAGGGAGGGGGAGGGGGAGGACGGGACAGCGGGAGCCAGAGTCCCCTTAGAGGAGCCTCTCCTCCGACGCCGGCCAAGCTCTCCTCAGACCAGAAGAACCACCTGCACCAACAGAGGAGCATCACTAAGTCCTACAAGTCCCCCGAGAAAGAGGCCCGGTTGTCCATGCAGACGAAGCGATTAGTTGAGGTGAGGGTATTGAAATACTGGGCCGGAGAGCCTATATTGATTTTATTGATTACAATATGTGTTTTACACGAGTTAAGATATTAAAAAGACACCTGATGGATAAATATAAATATATTTAATTAATATAAATTAATAGCATTCAGCCCTAAAATAGTATTTATACTTTTAAAGGCTTTTATATTCTTATTAATAAAATTTCAAATCTTTTCAATGAAAGGTTAACTATTTTACTGCAATGTTTGAGCTTTATCAATAATTGCGAAACATTATTTAACATTTATGTGTAATTTAGTTTTCAAACGTTAGGATTTGCGTGCAATTTAACTAGATTTTATAGTCAGTAACGTAGAAATTTTGCGTCTGTGTTTGGATATTTTTCTCTACTCTTATTAACTGCAATGAAGGATTCATTTTGTCACTTTAAAACCAATTTATATGACTGAACTTTTGACTACATTATTTTATTTAAACGACCTATTTGTTGATGAAGTACTAAATTGCATCTCATTCTACATACATTACTTCTTATGTACAATGTCGACAATACCAAAAAAATAGAAATTAGTCTATAAATATTTTCAGTAGAAACACTTCCTCAGTTTGCTTTTGTGTCTAACGATTGTTATTGCATTCTGTTAATTTCAAAAAGACAATTAATCACTCTCCCTTTTGACTTAAAACATTTGAAATAGCGATACATTCGTACGATATAACGACTATACAGTATAAAATGTAATGCTGGACATTTAAGTATCCAGTCTTTTATGTAAATGCAAAAACAATGCATTATGTAAATGATTTAGTCTACCCTAATCCAGACTACTCATATTACATTTTTAACTTGATACATCCACAGAACGGCGGAAAAATTTCGTTCTGTATTCTTCGATTCTCATTCCGACGATTCAACATATATGTATACATACAATAATCTAAACTTTATATCTGCGTAATTATATATCGACCTCGGAAAGGGGACAAACAGAGAAAGATGGCCGCTTCAAGTTAGAAGGGTGTATGCATCGGTCCACGGAGACATAACATTGTCGTTATTGTACGCTTCAAATCTTGCTGTTCTCTCACTTTAAATCTAAAGAAGCTATTTCTTCTTAAAATTCGTCATCCTGCGCATTCTTGGCTTTTTCAAGGTTTATTTTGTCCTTTGCTCAGATTACCTACCTGGTGTCTTCAATCGGGCATTTCTAACCAACGAAACGATGACGATGGTTGAAATATAATTGAGGGACACTGGTTTTTCTTTTATTCTGTCCCTGAAGTACCTTCGGTATAGGTTCGACATTCAGTCGTGCATTCTTCATGATCTGACAGTTGCACGAACTATCCATTCAAGAAGGTTGGGGAGGGGAGGGGGAGCAGAGATTAAGAGTATAACTTACATACGCAACCCCCTCCCTAGTTTAAAGTGCTTTAACATTTCTTAGAATAATTCCGAAACATCAATATACGTACTTGTCTTCGCATCTCACTATTTTGGTTAGTATGTCCTCAAAGATTCTGTATTACGGTCCTAGTATCTCATATTAGCTCATATTTTCTATCGCTTAGTGGTTTTTCTGTAATTGTCTTGACTTATTATTATATTATAAGAAAGAATAATAATAACACATTAATTGCGGCAAATTATTTTAAGTTTGTCTGCAACTTCGGTTTTGCTTACATATATTTAAATTATAATTATTGCCATGTTACGTCTTTAATTTTGTTTTAATTGATAACCTCTTCCAACCATTTTAATTAATGTCATTTTAGATGTTTAAAAACGAGAAGGTAAAACTTCCTCTCTCAAAGTAAAATTATGGACAGTGGTTTTTACTTTAAACACCACCAATAATTATATATATATATATGTGTGTGTTTTACAAATTATTTACATTTATTTTGCCATTTTTGTTTTTTCTTATTTTTCTTACTTTTTGAATTTTATTTAACATATTCAACCAGACAATTTGTAAATACTTATTTGCCGAAAGCTCCCTACATTTCTTTATACCACATATGATTTCAAATGAACAAGCTTCTTTATATATATATATTTTTTAACCTTCGTGTAGAAACTTTTTTTTTACTTTCTCAAAACTGAGTTGGTGGATAGATAAATTGGATATATATAGAAGAAAGGATTCGATTTCTTGATAGTATATTCAATAAGTCTTGCTAGATGCAAAATATGTATGTATACTTAGTCAATATTTAAGAAAACAGTCTTTCTTAGGATAATAAACAGAGACAGATGTTTTGAGTGTATATATACATACTTGTGCACAAATATATATGACACATACCCAGCTATTTAACAAAAAACATTGACTGCTAGCTGCCAATATCGTGATAAAAACGTTGCTGGTTGAAATCGATTGTGTTATTTCTCGATGGGTTATCCTCCCCGCCCAATTTTATCAATTATGATGGATTTACTTCCAGCTGGAAACTTTCCTACTATGAGAGCAGAGTTAATGACAATAATTAGTTAGTTTTATAATTTATATTTAAATATTCTGATAACGTAATTTAAAAGAAGTAATCTTTCTTGATTTTTTATTAAATTTTATTTTCTATTCGAGAGTGATTTTAGCAGTGCTAAAAGATCTTTATAGTTCCTCTAAAATGTTTCTCCTTGGAGTTAATAATTTATAAAGACACATTCCAGTGAATTAGATATTTCAGTATCATAATAATACATCACATATTTGCCGAATAATTTATTTCATTTTTACGTTTTATGTATGTATAAATAATAAGCTTGGAGTATATTTATCTTAGATTTAGAATCAACATGATTGAAATATAAATATGAAATTTCTATTTTTCTTCTAACATTACGGATAAATATTAATTAAAATAAGCAGACTACAAAGAAATACTTCAAGCTTCAAAATACTTCGAGACGAGTATTATTTTTGATACTTCAGTAAGGAGCACCAGTTTTGTTTTCAGTGAAATTTACTAGAACGCTTTATGACGCATTGAGAAGGATTTTAATCTCCATATAATGCCGACAATCTACAAAGAAAGCAAATAAATAAATAGTCTTTGTCTCCAGACAAGTATTTTTTAGAATTTCGGAGTGTGAGCTATATAGTGATTAAAGCTAAGATAAAGATACATTTTTGAGAGGTTAGTCAAACCATGAAATAAGAAGGAAATCATTTTTTAAAGAACTAGACGAGATAGGTTAGTATCGATTGGTATATTTAAAGTAAAATCAATTAAAAAAATCAGAAGGTATTCTTTGCAGTAAGCATATATATTCTGTGTTTTCTGAATTTTGGGACATCGATGTGAAATCTTTATACTGATGTAATATTTCTGTTCTACTGGCATGTATAATCTAGTTAACCAGTCAGACAAAAGTCAAATTTTTCTCTTATAACCTTTCTTTATAATTTTATGAATTATGTTTTTTAATGAACTGCCACTATGGCCCCCATATATACATTGATATACCTATCTTGATAATATATCAACATATATGACCTTGGTGTACAACTTTAGCTGTGTGTCTTAATGTTGTATCGTCTTCTTAGTTTACCATTGTGGAATATAACTATTTCCATTGAAGTCCTTGGGTGAAATATGCGATACTTAATCTCTGCATTTAATAAATCTTGGCTATCTTATATATTTTACTTCCAATATTGCACTGCAAAAGCTCCAAATGTTTACGATTATTAGATTGATAATTTGTTAAATCTCATTTTTTATTTTTTATTTTATAACACTTACTTGTGATAATTACATATTCTATTTGTTTTCATTTTGTCTTTTACTAAGAATACTTATGCTTTTATTATATTGTTGAGGATTTTGGTACAAAACTACTTTTTTGATTTTGGTATTATTTTTCCTATATTATTGATTTACTTTGATTTATTCTTATCAATTCAAAGTTAATTTGCGTAAAAATTACAATGATTACACGGAGAGTTATCTCTTAATAATTTTGTTTGCGTTACTTTAATTATATCGGCAGTAGGTAATAGTTGCATTTCAATAAGGTGTGTATTTCTTAATTACAAATAACTGATATTAATTAGTTTTAATGTTAATCCTTTAAGACCAATTATCGAAATATATACAATATTTTTCTGTCGAATGTACTTTAAAAATAGGTTTCTACATTAATATATTATTATTAGTATATTTTGGTATATTTCTAGCATATACAGATCGAGGCAAAAGTCACGCTCCATTAGAAAGATAAAAATCAGATAAATATGTATTTTTTGGAGTTTTGCTCATTAAATTTATAACGAAAAGCATAACATTTGAAATTTACACTTTAGTAACACGGTGCTCAATTTGTTTCCCATCAGCAGTAGGTAATACAATGACGTAAGCGTATAGGCCATTCATTGAAAACTTTAGTTATGAAGATCTTGGTGGCCACATAAATATGCCCTGCTCTATCAATCGATTCTGAAAAGTTTTAGCAAAGTATTGACGAGTATTCTTAGCATAATAGACTGCAGGGTGCTCTATCAATGTGCTCTATCCATCCATATATCATGCAAATTCGCTGATTGCCTAAATTTTGGTACATTCTAAAAGATTTATTCTTTTAATTGTTTTAACTGGTTGAGTATGAATTCTGAAAGATATTTTAAGTAGCAAGAAGCAATTTGGTATTGTATTCAGGTTGGAAATGTTGACCAGACACTTGACACGTCACATTGTCATAGGTGTAATTCTTTCTTTCATCCAATGACTCTTTTAGATGACAGTGATCATTGAACGAAGTCCGGGTCTTGGCTTCAGCATTGTCGGGGGACTTGGAGCTGGTGGAAATCCGTATCGTCCCTCAGACCCGGTATGTTCCTTCAAGCTTATGCGTATTGACTGTCTATCATATTTATATTATAAAATACAACATAGCAAACGGAAGAAAGAGCTTGACATTATGCTTAAATTAATGGCAGCTATTATCATCGATAAAATATCTTTAAATTATTATTGTTTAGTAACTGTAAATTAATATATCTTAATTATTGCGTATTGGCAGTTAAATATAAGTAACATATTTTTATACAAAATTGTCAAAAATATATGCTTAGACTATGTTGAAATTATTTTGTGTTTTTATTGATGAAATAACTATTTTTCGAACACAAAATACTAGTAAAATAATAAAATGTTAATTTTAAATTCCACATATATGTATACATAAAGGCAACTTGGAAAGCAATACTAATATGTACTTAGAATAATATATCATATATACGTTTTTGAAATAATTAATATATTTTTTTAAGTGATAGGTATATCATATGTATGCCATTTTTATTTGTTCAATTTTTTTGTGAAGGGTTAATCATTCAAAATGTATGTTTTTAAAATATATTTAGTATAAAATATTTTAAAATATAAAAATATAAAATATAAAGTATAAAATATAAAATATTTTTAAAAGGGCTTTCTCTGACTTAATCATAGAAAAGTTGTAATGCGATGTAAAGTGTATGATTAACCCTCACTTCAATTGTATTCATCTGAGGGAAGAAATGTTGACCAACATGTTCGTATAATAGATATATGTTTCCAATAATTATTTACTTTATAATGCAAATGTAACCATTTTGTCTTGGTACTAAGTATGTATATTATGTCATCTAAATATATTTGTAGCCCCATTATCATGCATAGAGCATTAACATAACACTTTTATTATAAATTTGTATATAAATTGAAGGAGAAAATTATAAGAGCAAACATATTAAATTATACGCTGAAAAAAGATTCTTTGTATAAATTTTGATTTTCATTTATTTTCCAAATATTTAATTTTAATGTCAATATCATCAGATTTTTCCATTATTACTTATAATGTATATTAAATTAGGTAATTAACATGCCGCATCAACTTATTTTTGTTAATAACAATTTTAATACAAAAATGAGTTTTTAACTATTGTTTTTACTTCTTTGAACTAGTTTTCTCAAATATTGACCGACCTATATATTTCTATACTTTCTCAATGAAATATAAATATGCATTGAATTAAATGTTTGCATGCCATAATACACTATTTGACTAAATACACGTACATATATATAATTTAATTGAAATCTATTTACACTTATTTTATCAAATTACTTATTTTATGTTCAGTTACACGTTTTTGTAATGACACAATTGCAGTTCTATTACTTGATTAAAATTGCCCGGACAGACGTATATTGAATTATAAAATACTTTGCTGAGCACATTGGTACATAGAATAAATAGGAATTCGGTTATTCCGTATGAAACACTGTTCACGAGTTTTACATTCATCAACAATTTTTAGAAATGAGAATTCTGAAATGTCCAAGGCTTCCCTTATTTCTCGATACCATAATTCTGTTTTGTGAACCTCTTCTTGTTATAAATAACTCACCTTTTTACTAGAAAATAGCCCCGCCCACACTCTATATTATTTGGTTTTCATAATATTCTGGCCTACAACTGACTCTTCTCTCTAGAACTAAAATGCTACATATATAGAAGGTATAGCCGTGTGATGGATGGGTTGACCTGTTTCTGAATGAAAACCCTGAAACCTCACTCCAAAGCTGAAATGTGCTAAGTTACAGTAAAAGGCCACAACTTTGATTGACTAAGTTTTGTTATTTATATCTCCATTCAAGATTTTACGGTTTCCAGATCAGACTCATCGATATCTTTTTTTTGGGTGGGGGGTGCATAAAATGCTCTTCTATAGTCTAACTTATCAGCTTCATAAATTTTGTCTTGACTAATGGTGACTGATTTTTTTTACGATTTTTATATTAGATATGGCATTTATGTTTCACTGAATTTACCCAAATTTCAAAATGTAATTTACTTGTATTTTCGTACTGGAACAGCTTTAATGTTTTATCTCGAGAATTATAAAAGTCATCTGTTTAGAATTTAAATTATTTTCAAGTTATAAACTATAACATGCACCTTAGTAAATAGATGTGTTGATTTTCTGAAGAAATGTTTGACATCTGCGATCGTTGAAACAAAGGGTCGGTAGTCGAACTTGTCGATAATTAAAATCACATATTTATATGCAATAATTCAAAACACGATGATAAACGTCTTCAAAATTGATTTAATAATTAATAGATTACTGATATATACCTGTTCAACTGTTGAACATTTCTGTACTGTAGAACTGTATAATGTTCCAATAAATGGAACAATTAGTATTATAATCTGTGCTTATTTTTAATGCAATCCGATAGTTAGTGATATCGAGTTTTATAATTAAAAGGTATTTAATTTGATTTAATTATATTTGTATTTAATTTTAATTTTTATTATTTCCAATGTTAATATTTATAATTTAATTTAAATTCCAAATTTCGCTGAAAGATTCAAATTCTACATATTATTCTAAATATAAAACACATATATAATATTATTGATACTTTATCAGGGCTCGAAATAAGGTTTTTACCATCACTCGTCTGTTTATTGTTTTCTACCTGTCGTATAGGATTTTTACTTGTCCGTAATAATTTTACCTGTCCGAGAGATAAAATGTTATATACTAATTTTATACGAAAGAGAAAACAAATTGTTTAGTTATATACACATTTTTATTTAGCACCGAATTATATACATAGTTGCATATAATATAATATAATATATACAATATAATTATAACTTCAAAATTGGCATTATTTATACCAGTTTACTTTTACCATTTTAGAAGATGGATATATATACACAACAACAGCTTTTAAACAAACGAGTAACCAGAGAAAGGTTGTAAATAACTAATAAATGTATTCACG
>JAYRBW010121857.1:0-16948 GCA_036023295.1 Invenusta paracnida
CATTCACACATGTAAAATGTACCTGTAAATAATATTCAATGATGCACATGACATCCACATCATCTATGTAAAATGTACCTGTACAAAATATTCAATGATACACATGACATTCACATCATTTATGTATAACGTACCTGTACAAAATATTCAATGATACACATGACATTCACACATGTAAAATGTACCTGTAAATAATATTCAATGATGCACATGACATCCACATCATCTATGTAAAATGTAAAATGTACCTGTACATAATATTCAATGATGCACATGACATCCACATCATCTATGTAAAATGTACCTGTACATAATATTCAATGATACACATGACATCCATATTACCTACATATGTACAACGTACCTGTATATGATATTTAATATGGTTCATATTATACGTATTATTAAGGTTTATAGTAATTCGTGTTTGATGAAACAAACATACCTATATTTTTAGTATAAAAAACAACTGTAAGTAGTACCTACCAAAATGAACCTAATTTCAATGGCCCCATCATGGAACCGCGCACCCACCCTAGTCAAATGCTAGATACGCCCCTGTAAATACCTATACGCTTGACTGTTTTACAGAAGCTAATATATATTTACATATATATATTATATGATATTATATTTAAGCTAATATTTACACGAATACATTTACAAAACTGTATATTAATTATGCGCAACGCAGTCTTGTTCTGCAACTAATAACTCAATTTACAATTTTCAAATATACGCACACATATTATATGCAAACTTCCTGATATTCAAAACACATGAGATTCAGCTGAAATTCACATAATATATAATAAGGCATAAATGTACACTGTTAGAAAACTAGTTCACAACCGCCTACACGCAATGTTACACACACCCTTTTAAGAGCTATATTATATATGTATATATTATGTAAAGATTATCAAATAGCTCTGTAAGCTATCTACGTAATAAGCTATGCAATGTTATATTGTTTATATATATCTATTGGAATTGATGGGCAATATTTTGTCTGGCGCAATATCACTTGGCGGTACCTGATAAGTATCTTCAGGGTAGTTAAAATGCAAAATACGCTCGTCTCCTCTTCACTTTTCCCCTTTATAAACCTGCGGAGGTATGTGCAATAATTTCGAGACCGATTGTATTGCATCTAAAGAGGGCATGGTATCCTCTCTAAAACAATCTATGGTAGGTAAATGTTCCACTTATCCTGTTTGCGTGGGTTCTTCGAAGAATCTTTCTATACAGACAATTATCAGTTTCACTTAGTCCCCCCAGTCCAGTAGTAATGTCCGACAGTGCGGAAGATAAACAGATCAGGCACAAATGTAGATATACCAGCCTCCTGTGGAGAGATTTCCTTCCATACAATATCAATATTATATACATGTGTTTTCAATATCCAAACATGTAGTTTACAATCGGTTTATGTGCATTATATGTACATAAATAACTACAAACACATAATCATGGTTTTTCCTATAATTCTTTAAAGTGGGCGATATACTATACCATCATATTTATCAGATGTTTGCATAATATCATCTGCAGAGGAATTTAAGTATGTATACTACCTATATACCTACGTAACGTCTACACCACATATTAGACGAGACAGAGAATAAGAGAAAAAAGCGAACAACCAATCAAAACTTAGAAAGAAGATTTTTTGACACCATTTTAATCTCCCAACATAAAAATATAGGAAACTGACCTATAATTTGGAATCAGAGATATTCTTTCTAAACGAAAGTATGGTAGTTCAGTAATTGAGCTTAGCACCAACTTCACAATAAAATACGCTGGTAATAAAGTGATAATTTTTTTAAACTGTACACCTATAATGAAAAGATATAATAGATATGGTTATGATTCCTGTGTGAAATAGAAACACGTTACATCGTTGAATAGGTAGTGCGGACTATCATGTGATCATTATTCAAAGTTATTCCATTTAAAAGGGAACGATATAAAAATTGTGAGTAATGACTGCTTCCGTTCTTGTGGATAATCTGACCAGTATTTGGGTCCGAAGCGAATCAATGCGGGAAACCAGGATGAACTTTGAAAAGGTGGGCGTTCTTCACACATATATTATATTACACAAAATTATTACTAAATGTGTATCACTAAAACATGAAAAGAATTAACAATTTTAATTACTAACCCATATTCAACACATTTAAATTAATTATAATAGTATTTTCATTATATAGGCATGTGTAACACATAATCGAGAATTTTGTAAACATTCTTTTTAAAAGGAGATTAACTACCTACTTCAGAGCAAAAATTAAGAGCAAACAAGAAGGTATAAAACAACCTTTCAACCTTTCAAACTTTCAAACTTTCCACATAAAACAAAAGGGAAAATTTAGAATAGAAAAATGATTTTTTGACCGTATGTGTAAATATTAACGGATTTCGAGAGTTAAGAGTATTAAACGTAATTTTCATGGAGTCCTCATACGTAAATTTAAATATTTAATTACGAGTATTCAGCTGATATACATATCATCAAGGACATGTCTTAATATAGCATGAAGTAAAATGAGTAGATAAGTGAAGAAGCGCATAAGCTATAGAGAACATTTTAAAGGTCTCTTTATAATACATTAACCCCTCGCACACAGGACTATTTAACGTAGCCAGGAACCGAGGGAGGGCGGTCCCCTCCACCCCCGCCTCCTTGTTTTACAACTTATAATTGGGCTATAGTGTTGAAATTTGGCTTAATAGTAGACCAACATGTTCTATACAGCAGATTCCATTTAAAAACAACAACAAAATGAAATAGATAATTCTTAATTGCATTTACAAAATTGGAAATATAGTAAAAAAAATGAAAAATTTAATTTTTCTTGTGTTAAAGAAATATTTGAAGTAACTGAAACGTTATTTAGTACTAGCTGGCTAAATATTGGACATTATATTATTATCTATTGTATTAAATGTAGATATTATGCATTTATGTGCAACGATATTATCAGGTGAGCACATTAGAGTTGTTTTTCTAACTATGTTTTATTAATTGAAAATAGACGGAAATAAAAATAGGGAGTGAGTAATAATCTGGAGAGCTTTAGCATGATCCCTGAGGGTGAAAATGTTGTGAAAAAGTTACTAAATGTTTTTAAACATGTTATAGCTAGGAAAAGTTACAGGAGCTTTTAAGCTCTCGCGGCGTTTATTAAATAAAAATGTTTGCGGGGGGTTATGAGATCATAAGTACTACTAAGTATCATGAAAAATGCAAATTGTAAAATTAACGCTAAAAATTAACAAAAATTATGCAAAAATCAAGAATTTTGAGACAATACTATCCTACCTATTATGAGACTCTTAATATTTTTTTACAACAACTAGGATACATTTTGACAAACAATGAGAAAAACAATATCATTAAATTATTAAAAATTCAAATGTTGCAAAAATAATACCTATAAGTCCTATAACATAAATTTGTCTATATTTTTGTTTATGCTTAGTAAAGTCAACACAGATTTTGTCATATAGCTTAGAGCATATAACTCTATGCGTTTTCGTCTTTGACTTCAATATAAAAGAACATCATATGCGCGCAAATATCGATCAGTGACAAACCTGAAATTTAATTACATACATAGGAGACCTTAACAATAGCAAAAATCATTTACAAAATTATGCTGGCATTTTTATCCGTTCCCATTGTTCTCCTTATAAACACGGGACTGCAGAAGCCATTTTCTTTTAGTACATTGTGTATCCAGATGTAGATTTTGCATATTGATGTATTTATGCGTCTCCAGACAATTAGATATATTCCAATTTCCCGACAGATATATTTATATAAATTGGAATATGCGATCTCTGTGGAAGGTCGTCTGTATATTAATCTTGCTATATAAGATAATCAGGAATTATTGATGAATTCATATCAGTAGAACTTGGTTTGGGATTAAGACAATGTTTTACTTTATGCAGGTGTATAGCGATGAGCTGTAAATTTAAGCATTACATTTATATTGTATCAGATTGACTTAAAAACTATTATATATATATATTTATATATACTATGCCTAGATTTATATTCAAATTAATATATTCTCTAATTATAATTATTAGAGCTATTAATTATTACAATACAAATCTACTAAAGTATTTTCCAATAAGTGCTTTGTAAACTTGAAAATGACCGGCGTAATTAAAAATTGGAACCTAATTTTCACAATCTATATATATAAAGTAAAACATTTATGGTATCAATATTTAATTAAAGAAAAAATTATTAGTAACATTTTATGCTAAAATCAGATAATCAATACTTAATATGAAACTTACTCATGCAATACACATTTTAAATTTGAATCATATACTATATTCATTGTAGGTTTTTTTTATACTTCTGTATATCGGAAATTTAGTGTCGAGTTTATGAATCATATTTTGCGATTTTTATTTATATTAGAATATTTAAAGTATAAATATTACATAGAAGCAACACATTCGTCAAATGAATTATATAATATATACTCGTATGTATATTCATGTATTTCTTATGTTGCCTTATAAACACAAAGGTATCCGTAGTTATTTTCTACAATAAAATAACACAGTGTTTAGTTTAGTTAAATAGAAATTCACAATTGACTTGATATACCTACTTATAATAGATTTAGTAAAAAATCAAACTATTCCCCAATTTTTTTTTGGGGGGAATCAGTTTTTCTAACGAACTCTTTCCTTTTAATCAGTTTGGTCATTTAATTTTGCAGGTGGCTTTATATTTATTATTGCTTTCCTTTGCGCTTAAGACGGCATTTTCAATATTATAAATTTTTTAGAGATGTGTTTTCCCTTTCATCTTGCTTCTAATGTAATGATACATACAATTTATTGATCCGATTATGAATGGAAAAGTCGTTGTTGGTTGACTTGGTAAAACTAATCAAGGAAACAGTGTGTATAGCGATAACTAACCATCCAGAATTATATATTTCCTACTAGTGCTATGCGTATATATCCTGGGGTTCTGCCAGAGAGGTACATATATCTTTATAAAGTATACGTAATATCTGGCGAAAAAATCCCCCGACCCCTCACCCCCTCCCTATCCTAACAGCCGACATTTTGGGGGGAAACCTTAAAATCTAAAAATGGGAAACTGGAAGGAAAGAATTACGGACTGTCTGTCTGTCGGATTTTCTCCCCTCGAGTTGTCAAGGATGCAAACTAAAATAAATGAGCAAGGGAAAGGGTAGAGTTACACCAGTTCCCATAGACTCCTATATTGGAGTCTATGACCAGTTCCTATACACGATGGGTTGTTGCACGGCTCTGGCAAAGTCAGTTATAGCCTACAACTGCTGATATGCGCGCTCATTCTTACACTCATTCATTCCCTTCTTTGAGAAATTGTTCAAATTGAGTTTGAGCAGGAATGGTAGTTTAGTTGTGAAGTTTGTGTTTGTTACTCCAGGTTGCGTACATCATAAGCTGGACATCGCTTTTGCCTAGTTGTGTAGTTTTCTTTGAAACTCGGTAATTTTTGTATAAGACGATGAAAGAAAGAAATAACCAAAAATTAATGAGTATTTCATCCCTGGATATCGTCCACTACTTTCGTTGAATACGCATTATATAAATTACCAATGATAATCTACTTATAAGTGTTGAGAGACACTTTTTCTTTAGAAGAGGAATTTTTATAATTGACCGTGTATTCTGAAAGGGAACGCTTTGCTTAATAAACTGAAATTTGACAAATTGGTTGTTCAAAATTGAGCTTTACCCGTTTAATTTTGCTCCTATTATATAACATTTTAAGAAACAATTTGTGCTCATTATTTATTGATTTATTGCACTAAAACCTATTCAAAATAAATTTAACTCTTCTACTGATCGAATAGAATTGGAACTTTATGTTCAGAAAAGGGAAAACAGAAAATATCCAGAAGGCAGAATTAGTGAATAAAATTCAATAATATTTCTATTACATACACATGGTTCGAATTTATGTAGCAACAAAAAGATAATTAGTAATCTAAATCCAAACAGGTAACTATAACAAATAGCATAGTCGAAATAAACTATTATTTTAATGTATCATTTATATGAATCCATTTAAAAACGGTGTGTCAGAAAAGTTTCAGGTCTGAGTGTGTTGTGAGTGGAAGATGGATTTGCGGTTTACGTCATGTGATATTCAGGGAGTATATATATTATTTTCAAATTAAACTTGTTGTATACAAAATTCTAATTTGTATATATATGAATTATTTTGAAAAATAAAACTCCTACAATTTTTACGGATTTAAATTTCCTTCGTATATAAATAGTAGATAAACCTAAACACTCTTTTAGCCCGAACACAATATTCCATAATTAATGAAATTATACTTGATTATTTTATTTGAAATGGGGTAACGTGACTCAGAAAACTAATTAAACAAACACGCAATCTATTCTTACTATTTCTTGTGTATTCATTTACCTATTGATTCTATTTACTTAGACTCATGCGCATTGTATATCCAATATTATATTCTACCTTTCATTTGAAAAATATTTTTCTATAATATTTAATGAATTGCTTAGGAAAACCATATATCAATGTATCAGTTTGTGAATTGTAGAATTGCAAAATAATTATTACATTGACAATATTCAATCTAAAATTATTCAGTTTAATGGTCAACGTATAAAGTTATTTTAATTATATTATACTGGTATTTACATCTTCTATTATATTTGCAACAAATAATGAAATATAATGAAATGCTATATTTGGGGTAGGTATGTCATATATTTTCCCTCAGAGTTCTCTACCATCTATTGATTAATTATTTTAGGAAAAAATTAAATATTATCTTGCTTTAAATTTAATTATTCCGCACATTAATTAACTTCATTTTGCTACATTGTGACATTGTGAGCCGTTTTAAATGCGATATAAAATCAATCTATTTATTGCATAATTGAACTAATTATTTCAAAAATTACAATGCAGGTATAAACTGCGGAAATGGTAAATTAAAACTGAAATTGTGAAGAGCTACTTAGAAATTTTATTGTACATTTGAGAAGGAAAAGAGATTTTAAATTAAAATTTATATATGCATTTCATTCAGAGGAGGGAATAATATTCTAATTAACAAAACTATTATTTTTTTAATTCATGAAGTCTAACAATAAAACAGTTTACAGTATTGTTTACATATAAGAAGATAAATATTTTTCATCAACTTTTTCCATAATTTATTTCAAAGAAACAAAATCATTGGCTTCAATGATTATTAGACTAATTGAAGCTTGTGTATTGTGGACATTTTAGCTTTTTCATATAATGAATCTGTAAATACATATATTTAAGTAATATCAGCATATGTACATAACACCCACGTTTCTAGGTATGTAAAGTGTAATAGTACTATGGCTCAACTATATTTAAGTCAAATTATATTTTAAATTATGCGTGTAAATCTAAGTAAAGTCAGCATTACTTTAAATATTAGTATTACATGTGCAAAATTGGTATTACGCATGAAAAAAGTGTACTTAAAACACAACATATAGCTAGCGTTAATTCAATTACCTGGGTTACTGTTGATGTAGATGTGATTGAAATCGATTATAAAATTATTATTTTCTTTTGATATAAAACAAAAATAAAGCACAACTCACTTTCGTTATTTTTATAAATTTTAATACCAATAATATCTTATTGTATTCTTTAAATATTTGTATTATTTCCAATAAAAAATGATGTTGTCTGTTATATCTGTACACTTCAACTATGTGATTCTACTGTGGTTCTACAATCATGTTTCTACTGGTTGAACACTTCTTACTATTCTAAATCTTGTGTGCTGATAAATAATTTAATAATAAATATAAATGCATCATTTAGAACATTTATACACTGTTAAGTAATATTTTATTTTACATTATTTGTTATTGTAAGTATATCGTCTTAAAGACTAATTTTGGACTAAATTCTCCCAAATTATTGTTTGTTATGACAATTATTTAGAATCAAGAACCGCACACACAGAGATGTTACTATAATTTCATTTTATTGGAACAGTGATGCCTTTTAGCATTTGCGGGAAGTACGCATATAAATAATAATATATAGTATTACATATACATACTACTAAATAAGGTAATCCAAACCGATCATAAATATAATTTGTAGTGGACATTGTCAATTTAGTTGAATTATTACTAGACAAACGATTGCTGTCATTTATTTCCGATTGGTTTCTCTCTCTATTGTTTTCTCTTGTATATGGCATTGTAACCTTTCGCACATGCCTCAATATATGGTATTTTGCAATAACTCCATAGAGTCAAAGCTCCATATCCAAAACTACACTATAACTGACTTCAAATGACATCAGACTATATATAATGTAGCTTGAAATTGACTGTTTTCACAATACAGACTTACAAAAGGTTGTCTGAATTAATTTAGTTTGTCCAAGTACACCTTAGGTATAGAGAAGTACTAAAACGATTACTATCTAACTTCAATGTATATATGTACAATTCACTACCATCTAATAAACCTAATTCGCCTTTCTCGATCTATCATATATACATATAATATACTACTACATAGGTACTAAATATAGAGTATACATATGTGTCCACTTTAGGAACCTATCTCGGCTTGCTATACCACTACTAACTATGTTATATACAGTCTAAAGTATGTCGACCTATACATACAGACAAACAGACACACATAGCGTGTGTATAATTCAATTATTTCAATGTTGTACAGTTTACTCACTGTCGTACATCAAAAGACAAGTAATTTTTTCCATCGTAAACTCACATTCACTTCGGAGGTATATTTCAAAATTGAATTTATCCTCATTTCGAAAACTCTAATACAGTTAAGTAAAGAAGAGACATTTCTATCGAGACTTTATTCCAAGCTTTTCAAGTAAGCTTTTCTGTTCAATCATTTTATAACAACTGCATCGTTGTGAATATCTGCTATTGTGTTGATCTTGATGGCTGACTGTTTTCATGAATTAGAATCTTTCTACATTCATTTCTTAAAGATTTAACATATCATTATACATCATTGAGATAAATAACTCAAAATTGGACACAATACATTCTTTGAGGAATTATTAGTTACCCTAGATCCTGCTATATTTCTGTCCGTAAAGATTTGAAAATATTTCGTTTGAGTGGATTTTAACAACTTGTTTAGAATTTCAGGTAAATCTATTGATTTTGTTACTGTTTTAGCAAATAAGGAAGATCCAAGTAATACCGAAAAATTATGTGGTATATTTTACGAAAGGCTCAAGATGTTTCGAATCAACAGGATTCATAATCAGGAAATTTAGACAAAAAAATAATATCAATATAAAAATTATGTGATAATATTACTAAAAATCATTTACTTTTTGTATTGTCAAAATTTCATTGCTCAAATTTCCTAATGATGAATCCTGTTAATTCTATTGTGGATCCTTTATTATCGTATTAATTAATTTATGATTGCTTGTCAAATAGTATTTTCTTTAATCTCACAATTATACCTAAAGTAACTGTGCTTTAGAATTTACAAATACTACAAAACAATTTATATTAAAATGTATTTTGTAAGTTTCAGAAACGTAAAAATGTGGTTTTTATTCCCGAATTGTACGAAACAGTTTACATTTTCACAAAACATAACCCAATTATAAGACTATTCAATTAAAATGACAGTCATTCAACTCTTGTTATGAAATACAGACGTATAACCTTTTCAATTTATCTTCAGACTAGTTGCTACAGACACTTTACAAAACTTTTATTAGGATTATGATCATTTTGAAACTAAAACTTTAAAATTTCAATTTAAAAACTATCAAAGCTGTTTTTATTGTACAGTTCACAAGCGGTTTATACTGTTTAAAAGATATTTAAACTAAGGTTCTTTGAAACACTCTCTTCCTATATAGTCGTAAAAAGGGCTGCACTTATTGCATCATATTTAAAAAACTATTTTTTAAACGTTATTCAGTTTTCTTTGTTATATTAATTGATGTATGAGAAACATAACAATTAGACAGAAAAATAATTATTAATCCAACAATCTTTCGACAAATAATTAATTATTCTATTATTCCTGAATTTTACATTAATAGAAAACTTTACGTTTATATTATATTTCTGCTACCTCATCTCTCACCCATTTATTTTCTCCAGTTCTTTCATTTCCCCTTCTCTCTGGCACAGACCATTTTTCAAAGTCTCATTTATTTTTATCTTTATTTTTTTTCAATTTCACCTCATATTTCTTCATTTTTGATTCTTATTTCGTGCATATCTTTCAAACAGATTTAAAAAAAAATTCTTTACTTTTCCTTTCTATCTTTCCTTTTTGTTTTTTATCTTATCTTATCTTATCTTATTTTATCTTGTCTAATTTTATATTTTCTTTTCTGTTATCTGTTTCTTTCTTTCTTTGCTTTTTCTGCTTTTCTTTCTTCTATTTTCTTCCTTTTTTCTTTCTTAAGCTAATTGTCCCCATAGTTTGAGTAATCTTATCTCCTATCTCCAAAGGTCTTCGGCCTGGACTCAGGCTTCAACTCCCAGATGACGGTCGAGTTCCCTGGGGGCACAGGTTCGGATTCCTGTTGTTCGGACGGGGAAGATGAAGACGGCCAAGGCTTCCAGTGGGACTCTGCCCTGAGCGGAAGTACCTCTGACCTAGCTGCCACACAGCGCCGACTGGAACAGGTTGGTGGAGGCCTGAGGCCATTTTCACTCCAACCAAGTGATGAAGAGAACAGAGCACCTCAGGGAGGGGTCCAGATGTCTGCTTATCGAATGAACGAGGTTAGACCCTAATACCCCATACTGGACTGTTATACAGAGCTATTTGAACTAAATATACTAGCACAGCACTAAGATACTCGTGAAAAACACAGAGTATTCCTTTAAAAATAACGGATTAAATGAGTAATGTTTAATTCAATGCTTCGTTATTTTAAAGTTGTTGAATCTTCTTAATATATTCTGTGGTATAAAAAGATATATGATATGAAGATAATAGTATTCAGAAAGAAACACTGTAATTGCTAAATTTTATCTTATTTATAGTTTATAAAAACTAATCTTTTACAATATTTAATTTAAATAAACACGAGACCATGAACTGAACATTTTACATCACATAAACATAATTTAATTTATTTAAGTCTTTTAATATTTAGATGCAACTTCTAATTTGTAGTTATAATTGTAATTCGGAAATGATGAGTACCGTAATGCATAGATGTATATATTCTAATTTCTTCCAATTATATAAATTGAAAGGATTTCACTAGACGCTTTGTCACAGAACATATTTTAGTGAGGCTAACAAAAAAAGTAATTTTTATGCAAAGTAGTTTCATATAATTAGATGCAAAAGGGACTCACGGTAGCAAAATGTATAATACTGTTATTCTTAAATTTCTACTGCAATTGTTTAATTCAACCTTCCACTTCTATGTCAGCAAAAATCTATTTGTTAAATATTATATTTTTTCATAGTTACAAGTACAATATGATTTTTTATATTAATCTACAAAAATAAAAGTAGCAATTGGGATGAACGGTTTACTCAACATTTCATAGTCTCAATAAAATTTATAAAAAAACATAGGGAAACAAAAAATGAAATATTTTATGAATGATTAGTTTGCTGTATGGAGATCGGATTATATAGTTAGGGGTCTAATCTAGAAATAATATCACATATCTTATTGTAGGTTCATATGGCAACATGATTCATAGTTATTTTAGTATATAAAAAGTACTACATCAAAAATTAACTAAATAACCTTCTTTCGCTTTATATAAATAGAGAATTAAAAATATTTTATTATGTTATATAGTTGGAATAGATTCCCACCAAAATTGAATTCACAAATCAAGATAAAGAATTCTCCTTTTTACCCTGTTTAGGTAACATATTTTTTGCCCCGGTAATACTAACTGGACCGTTGCCATTTCTTTTTATTAAGTAGATGTTACTTCTAGATAGTTGTGTGTGAGTTAATCCAATTTCTATAGTCTGCACAAGAAACCTTTCTAAATTAGGACACTAAGAATCACGAAAAATAGACACACATGCAAGGAAGAATGCAATAAATCATTTTTTTTAACTATTTTAAGTTGTTAAATTTTGCGTTTTGTCGTGGTGACCTAGATTTTTTTCCGTAAATATAAATAAACTGTAAATTTATGAATTCACATTGGTTAGGACACATCTCCAAGAATTGTAGTGTTATAGGACTATAATTGTAACATTGTGCGAATGCCGCTACAAATATTTAAACACACATTGCTTAGTATACTTACATGTAAACTCTTTATATACAACTATAAAGAGATTGCAAAATTATAACGTTTCATACAGGTTTCTTTCTTTCTTATGATTTTGGCAAAATTATTATATATATAAACGTTTTCGAAAAAGCAAGAATTTCAAACGATTGTAATTAAAAAAAGGGACTTCATATCAGAGTTGACATCTCCACATTATTCATGGAAATATTGTTTAGCAATATGTACATGTGCATGCTTCGTAAAATGTAAATTTAGATATCCTTAATTATATTTAATTATTCTAAATACTGTAAACACTTTCCTAATTAGATTTAATCATTTAAATATAAATTTAATTGCAACGGAAACTGTTTGAAACCATATATATAAGTTAAAACTGATTTGAATGTAATTTTTTTTAAATATACATTAATTTCATATGTATAAATACAAATATATAAACATGAATAAATACATTTAATGCGAATAATTACTGATGATGAATTATTTATAATACTTTTTTTACAATTTAGCATTATTCTTATCATTTTTTAAATTTTATATTATTGTATAATGTATTAAGCGTAAATTCTAAATAATCATAATTCTAAATAAAAACTATATTTTAAACCAAAAAGTAAAATTTTTAAAGAAAAATCTACTTATAATAAATGTGTACATACTCGTATTGACTATTTTACTCTGTAAATTTAATTCAGATTGATGTTTTTAATTATCTGTTGTATAATTTTCTTTGTCTTATTTAAAAATAATTAAATAATTCATAAATATATTTTTTAAATAATAATTTTAAATTTTAACAAGTTTGTTAAATCGATAATTTAAAAATTGTAAGACTTAAAATAATAACCAGATTTTAACTTTCTTCAAACAATCCAGCAAAACTGAAATTTAAGTTTAGAAAATGTAAAAGAGCATTCATTTATTATAATGCTCTAATATATTGAGAAGAAAAATAGTTTTGAGAGATAAATTTAGATAAAATATATTGAACCCCAAACTTTACGATATTAGTCAAGCCTAATAAAATCTGAGTCTTTTAATGCATCGTAAACATTTTGAGAATTAAATATTTATTTCCTGAGAGGTCTCTATAATAACATTATGGTTTGGCAAAAACCACCCACTGACTTAATGGAAACATTGAGGAAATTTGGATATTGATTCAGCAAGTCTGGTGTGTTATATAATGTAGCGTTATTTTTGTTTGCATTGTATATAGATAACATACTTTTTAAATGAGCAGCCAGCTATAGCAACAAAATAATTGTTGTTGTACTGCAGAACTACGCAAGAAAAATAGAATTTACTATGATTTAATAAAAGGGTGATATTGTCGAAATAATGGACACATTTTCTTAATTGTTAGACATGATATCTTAAGTGCAGTGTAAGAGCAATAATTGTCAATAATAAGTCAATAATTTGAGAAAACGTTTGAAACTCAAAAAGATTCGTTCATTTGAAGATAAGATTATTTTTTGAAACACAAATTGAGGATCTTGTTACAGTAGTAAGCATGTGAATACTCGTATCTTTGTAAAAATAGACTATAAACAACGATGTTTGAGTTAAATTTGTTTAAAATATTATACTTTTTAAACTGACACTATGAATATCAGACAAACCAGATAAAATATGAAATAAGTTGATAAATATTGCTGTTATACTGAAAGTTATTGATGTCAATTTGAATTATCCATTATTTTACACTATTCTCGTTAATATTGCTATATACACATATATGTATGTATGTATATATTAATATCAATGCATTTACTTTTTACTATATTTTAAGAAAAATGTGGTAAATTAAATCTTTATAAAATTATACATATATAGATTATATGGAATAAAAGGAATGCATAGTTAATAATAAATACAATAAAATAGTATGAAAAATTAATTTTCATAAATTAAAATATATTAATTACGCAGTGAAAACTATTTCTAATAGTATACGACAATACTAAATTTAATTTCAAATAATATTTAAGAATAAATATGTAATTATATATACATATATCATTTACTCAAAAATATGTATAAATAAATTTCTTCTAATAAAATAAAAAATATGTTCATGAAGTAAATGTTAGCATGTCAAAATTTACTTACGGTATTTTTCTTATAGCTTTTCCTATTTTTTTGTTTGTTACACTGGTTTTATTATATTGAATAGAGTAACTAAGATATTAATATTAAAGTATTCCAATTTTTTACTATACATTTAAGTTCAGAATTATATTCAGTATTAAATTATACATATATACATACCATACAGAGAAAACAAATTTACATATTAGAGAAAGCTTTAGATTTAATAAGCGAGACTTTCAAAAAATTAGTAGTACAAATGTTATAAAAAATAACAAGTCTGTGGCATAAATAGAACGCACATTTATACTTAATTAAAGGCATAGGGCACTTTATTTAATGCCCTATTCCTGAACGAAACAAATTGATAACACTTCATATCAACTGTGCTTGTGTCTGTTTTGGGTAACAATGATCTGTTCTGGGCGTTTACCGAACCGTTACACTCGATTCCCCCAGAAAATACAGACGTACAGACACACGTCACGGGAGACTGGGGGCTCGTAGAATTGATGCGTAGTCATGACCTTTACAGCGACATTTCCGGTCCTTCAACCTTTGCAGTGTTTGTATGCGTTGCTAGGCAACCCCCGACCTTCAGAAATAGGAAGTTCAGATAGCTTCATAACTCAGAGTTTCTGTCTAAAACCATCAAACGCTGTTCAAAGTAATGGACGCCGTAGGAGGTTGAAGTACTGACGTGGATAGACATGTGGTAACGCTTATATTCCCACTTCATCCTGTACTCGTTCGCTTCTTCCATAATGGGATGTACTCTTTGCATTAAATGGTTCCCGTTTCAACCGTCTATCATTACACTAAAGGCCGGTTTTGTTTTAAGACATATGTAACCTTGTAGAAATTAATTTGTTGAGAAATAAAAAGGTTTTCTTGGACATACAAATAAATTGTCACATTTGTCACATTTTAATGTTAAAAGCATCGATTACTTTGAGTTAATGATATTTATTTTAATATCAGTTAATAATAACAGTACAGCTGTCAATCATCACGCTATATTTTCCTACAAACTGTGAAAATATTTATTGCACACACCTTATAGATTAAGAAGTTCACTTATATATGGCAGGAAATAGAAGTTGTTATGGGTTACTTTCATTGCGTTTAACTCATGAGGCATAAAACGCCTGAAGTAGGTATATTGGTAATAAATGTTGGACTGCATATAGTTACATATCATAGAAAGGGAAAAATAAAATAAAATAAAATATTTAATTGATCATTAAGTGTAATTATACTTTAAAATATTTATTAAATTATAGACTGATTTTAATGTTGGACATCTGAAATTATCTCAAAATTTAACTCTTAACACTTAAGTATTAACAATTAGAAGTAATAATTATGAATACATTTTCAGATTTATATATATCTACACATTATAATTTAGTGCTCTTTAATTAGTAAATATAGCAAGCTGTATAACATGTTAACTATACAAAATGTATATTTAAGCATTTATATGACTTGAACGAATCTTCGTAGCTAAACATTTCAATGAATACACATATTATGTAAGTTATAAGTTGTAAATGCTGTATGTGCATTATATAAATGCTATATATGACCCTGTATACACCTAAATGAGTATTTTTTATATAAATGCTATATATGACCCTGTATACACCTAAATGAGTATTTTTTATTTAATTCTTTTGTATGATTACAGGGAGACATTAATGTACGGAAGTCTTCCCTTCCCTCAAGGTTTTTTGTTGTTGAAATTCTAAACACTGACTGACGTTAGGTATTTCCTTTATACAATCTTTGAGTGATCCTAAGTGATAAAAACTTATATTATGAATGTTTTATATATGTGGAGAACTTTGTTATAGATAGTGGAGCGGTACATATTCGTATGTAGATTCAATAATGACAAAATAATGAATTTAAAAAGTTGAAACAGGTGATTGTTGGTGATGACATAACTAGTAGCAAACATTCCTTACACTTTCTATATAAATCCTTGAAAGCTCTTATTACCCAAGCAATATCGTTACTATTGGTAACCATTGAGTTCATGTTACGTCGATTGATAGAAAATAATATTTATTGTATTTCAATGTTTCGTGCTATATTGCAATTTATGTTTGTATGGAGAAAAAAAAATTGAAAATATGTTGCATCATGATGTAGGCTTTACAATTAAACTTACATGTGCAAAAATTGTGTAATTAAAAAAATCATATTGTTAAGAATATACAATTTGATTTTTGCATTGAAAAGTGCGTAAACTAATACTGGGAACCTACTTAGTTTGTACTGATAATCTCCCCTATACATACAGTCATGGCCGAAATAAAGTACTCGTTATCAAAAGTAAATCATTGTCGTTTTTAGACATACATTTCTATGTTATTTTTCAATCATGAACTTCTCACACAGCTATGTGGTAGGTGTTTTACAGTTACTGTAAATTTCTATGTTATTATTCGATCGTGAACTTTACTCAATCTATGTTTCTTACATAGATATTACTTGTAAAAATATCCAATTATCA
>JAYRBW010121868.1:0-16946 GCA_036023295.1 Invenusta paracnida
TCATTTATTTTTGTGGTTTGAATGAATTTATATTTTTTTAAATTGTCTGTAGCTAACCAGCTTTTTGCCATTTTTGGTGATAAAAAAATTTCATATTATAATAAGGGTAGAGACTGCTGGTAGGCCTCCAGTTATTTCTTGCATATAACAAATACAAGAAACCAGTAACTCTGAATTAGTCATCTACAACATCCAGTAAATAATATTTCATATTATAAAGGCAGAGACTTCCTGTCTCCAGTTATTTCTTACATATAACAAATGAACAATATATATCAATAATATTTAAAGATAATGAAATATATATACCAATGATAGCAGCCTTTCTAATTATATATTTTTAAAGATCAGTATATTTTATGAGACAAAATATATATATAAAATATATATTTTAAATGGATGTGGTTTAACTTTGGCATGATTTGTCTCAGGTACAGACTGATCTGTTACCAACACATGATATTGATAAATATTTATATTATATCTTCATAAACCAAAATGATTAATATATAATATAAATTATAAGAAATTGTTACTCACACTTTTATAAAGCTGAAAAAGAAATCAAATATATAAGTTTAACTTAAAGTATACTTTATAATTTCTCTAAAAGTAACTGACAATGACAATATAATTTTTTTATCAAAACCCTCTAGACATAATACTAAAACTATCAGCCCTACAATGAATCAAACACACCCATTTTATAATAAAAATTGAATATACAAATATAATTAATGGATAAGTTGTATTTAAATTGGTAAATTACTCAAATATCTCTTAGAATTATATACAGACCTACATTTAAACAGAATACTAAATATTAAATTATTACTATTTATATAAAATATAAATTTATAAATATTTCTATAAAAAAATATATATTAATCAAGGCTAGGAATATAGAAATTGAATATAACATATAAGATTATAATTAGTTAAGAAAATTCTCAATTCATTTAATTTATTCTAAGATTAAGATTTTTGTATCTTCATATCAAACTAGATGACTTGTAATAACCATGAACAAATCAATTTGATAGTAGAATCTTGAAAACAAAAATATTTAGTTTATTGATAAATAACAAATATAAAACTTATAAGACCCTCTAAAATATTATTAAACTTTTCTTACATACAAATACTTACTATATGAAGTATTTCTTTTGTTTAGATCATTAATATTATTAAATTTTTGTTAAATATTTTTAAATATTTAATTCTTTACATAATTTTAGAAATATAAAAGGTTAGCAATGAATATCTAAATTGTATTTTTATTCTGCCAATTAAAAATGTGATTTTTATATTTGCTTAATTATAATTAATCAAAAACATTTATATATTAATTTTTGAATAATGCGTAATGTATTTTTTCTATGGTTAATGATTTATTTCCTTTAAAATCATATTTCATTTTTAGTTTTGTGTGATTATGTAAGCATATTTTATCACTTTAAATATCAGTAAATTACTACTAAATTCATAAGAATGTCAAGTTGTTAACTATAAATTAAAAATAGAAACAAATTTTAAAAATTTTAAATTTTTTTATGTCAAAATTTTAATCTTTAATATTTTAATTTTCTATTTAGATACTGGTTAAGTGTATTATTTTTCAACTATTTTTATAAAGTTGTTACATTTTTTAACAAAATATCACTGAAGAATCAGACTTTTTTTATTATATTTAACCTGAATTTTTTATTGATAAAATATATATGGCTATATAATAAGAATCATTATAAATAGTTTATTAGAATATATTTAATTGGTTGATTATTTAAAAATATTCTAAATATTAAGTATACTTTCAACTTTAAAACATCAATATTTAGCTCCTCCTTGGTAGGTTCTGCTTGTGTTAGAACAATAAAACATCTTTCCATTTTGTTTACTAAACCTACTTTACATTTACCTTTGATTTTTACCTCCCTATGTATCCAAAATATTCACATTATTACCAGTTACATACATGATTGATTACTATTTTAAATTTATTGATTGTATTTAAATCTTTAAATTTATCATTATTCTTATATATTAAAAATATATACTTGATTATAGATCATATACTATGTATGTTATCATATTTTTATAAATTTGTTAAGTATT
Organism: Invenusta paracnida; assembly: GCA_036023295.1. Lineage (NCBI taxonomy): Eukaryota > Metazoa > Platyhelminthes > Proseriata > Coelogynoporidae > Invenusta > Invenusta paracnida. Next base: position 2,116 of record JAYRBW010121868.1, read on the forward strand.
GTTAAGTTTGTAATAGTGTCTCCAGAGTTGTTTTACATATACAATATTTTCATATATCTGACCCATTCTCACAAAATCAGTTGATTGTTCACAGTTTTCAAAATAGTTTTTATTTTTTAATTGTGCTCTGTTCATTTATACGATAATTTTGTTTCAAAATTTATACTTATGGACCCATTATTTTCAAAACTATGTCAATTTTAACAAAACAATCCCAAAATACTACAAACTGAGAAAAATGGTTTGAAAATTTGAAAATCATGACACTTTTTAAGAATGCTACATACTATTAATATGCAATTATTTTATATATCTAGTTAAAATTTGTATTTAATATTTGGACAAATTAAATATCAATATGAGTACTAATGATTTATGACAAAAACATTAATTTTTACCCTAGCTCACATTTTTGCAATTTGCTCAAAATAAATGTTGCTAAAAGTGACTGGTTTTCTGAGAATGGGTCACATATATGATAAATATGATATTTAAATATTTCTATTCTTAGCTTGGATAATATTGATTGATAACTAGAAAGTATAGAAAGAATCTACAATCTACTAAACTATTTGAAAATTTATAGAAACAATTCATTTTCTGTGAACTTATGCACATTTTTGTTCAGTCCTACTCCAATAAAAATATGGTCAATGTTATGATTAAATTTCACAGACACAAAAATATACTACTTTCAAAAATTAGAATTTCCAATACATTAAATAAATGTAGTAAACAACATTTTTAAATTTATTACACATTATTTTATTAGTTTATATGTATTTAGTCTAAAATGTTATCATATATTGTATCCATATAAATAATTATACATTAATATCCATTTTTGACAGGATATGCGCGTATTATTTTGGCGATTGTGGCTTTCTGGTACATGAGAACAGACCATGTTATCACAACTTGGGCATATCTGCTCTCAGGCCTTTTGGACGCTTTTGATGGACATGCAGCAAGATTGCTAGGACAATGTGAGCACATCTATTTCATATCGATACAATTACTTTTGTTATAGAAGTTTTTGTTGAAAATTACTCAGTATTTTTATCATATAAATAAATTTATCAAATAAATGCATATTTATTTTTTATTCTGCACATTTTATTTGGTTTAAATTTGTATTGAGTTTTTACATGCATAATAAAGTAAGAATATGCGAACTATATATATATATCTTAAATTTTTATTGAAATCATTCATAAACTTTAAAAAAATTACCCCTTTCTAACACTTGTGAATAATATGTCAATAATAATTCTTGTGAATAATAAGTTATTAATATATATAATATACTCGCTTTTTACATACTAGTTAATAATTTGTGTTTACATACGTATAACCATGCAAAGAAGTAATTTTATCATTAACACCTTAATTATTTTTCGTACTACTTTTATAACATAAAGGCGACTTTATTGTTACTGTATCGTGTGAGCTTCTTGAAAACAAGCGAAGATAAATATTATAAAGCTAGATCTAGAGCTAATTAAAATGTATCATATAAAAGTGTACAATGCACGGAAGTATTGACTTGGATAGATTAACAATACAATGCTTTTGGTCTTTTCAGGCACAAAGTTTGGCGCGATGTTGGATATGTTGACAGACCGATGTGCAACCATGTGTCTGTTAGTTGCCCTGGGACACTTCTATCCCAGCTGGATGTTCTTCTTCCAAATTAGTATGACCATCGACGTAGCCAGTCATTGGTTGCATCTTCATTCGTAAGTTTAATGTGCTGCAATAACTTTCCACTTTAGGCCTATTGATTAAATTTTAAAATATACAATTATAAGTAGTTTTTATAATAGACAAATACTATATATATCGACTTTTGGAATATATAAGGATACGCCCTTATTTATTTATAGTGTATCTGTAAACTATTATGTTGCTATTTTAGTTTTTGATTGTTCGTGGAGTTAAACTTGTTTTTACTTATTCCTATTTAATATCTATAATAAATAAATCATACACTCATTTCATTAGCGCAATACATTATTATACAGTCTTAATAATTAATATATTATCTGAAATACTTATTCGAGAGTTACATGATTATAATACAGTTACTATAAATAAGAATTAGTAGATCTAGTATATATTAGATATTTATATTTTACTCATGAATCGTATTCTGTATATTACATTGCGTTAGTCATACACTTCATATATGTTCTTAATTTCACAAGTGTTTGACAAGAGTCACACCAATCCCAAAAACAAAATCAGCCAATAACTGCGTGGAACTCAGGTCTATCACTGTCACTGAAACATCAGCTAAATGCCTAAAGAAAATTGTGGAGAAGAGAATTTGCAAACCTATCATGAATCATATAAGCAATGACCAATTCGCATACACAGAAAGTTGTTCAGCCGAAACTGCCCTCGCAGTAATGATGACGGAAATTCAAAACCAAATCCCAGAGATCAGCAACAAGTAAACACCAAAGAGGTCCTTTCGGCCTCCAAAAGAAAAACGAAAGGAATTCCACAGGGGACTATAACAGGTCCCAGGCTATTCGTTCTCCTTTCAAACGACCTCCAGCCGGTCGTTCGGTTCTAAACAGAACCTTTATTAAGTACGCAGACGATCTGACGGCCATCAATAAACTATCCAATTCCACAATGGACCGATGCCAAGAAGAAATGACAAACATAGACGTTTAGGCGTCTAAGAAGGAAATAATTTTAAACGCCAAAAAAAGATTGAAGAGCTATCGACAAAAACGCTCAAAGAATACTTAACTCCACCCCTTCTACTTGACAATGGCTGACATGTTCACAAAACTAAATTGTCGACGGTTTTTTTAGGTCTCCGCAACGACTCCAATTTTAACTTCAAACGACACATAAGTAAAACAGCCAAGAAGGTTACAACAAGCAGGAACTAAAATACTTCTACTCATCGTGTATTATACCCACTATGACGTATGCGTATACAGCTTGGTGCTCGATCAAAGAAAACAGCCTGCTACCATTCTACCAAATCCAAAAGAAAGCACAGAAAATCATCGGAGACGAAGTTGAAGATAAATCTGAAAAACAAAATTACCAAACTTTTCAGCAAAGCCGGGACCAACGAATAGCACCTTCTGCATACCTTCATTCCCAAACCACAACAATGCAACACAAGACAGAACTGGCACAGGAAACCCGACCGGCCGAGAACTGAAATGTACAAAAGATCCTTTGTGTACAGTGGTTGCTCTCTCTACAATAACTCTTTCAATTAGCGCTTCTCCTAATACTTTTATTGTTCTCCAATAACATTCCTTTACAATTACTTTCTCTTTTACTGTTTATAATACTATCTACAATAACGTTCTTTTTTTCCTACAATATCTCTTTAAATTAACGTTTTTTCTTTTTATTATGCAAGTTATGTACGTAAAACCGTTTTGTGTTTTTTTTTAATAAAGATCTTATTATTATTATTATTAGATCATAATTAAATACTTGCTAAAAATAATTTGTATTTGTTAGTATTTATCACGAGTTCCTTTTGATTACCTAATTATGAGTAACGCTCTATACTCCTTCGATTATGGGTTTCTTAACGCTGTATTAGTCGACCATATTTGAAATATATTCGAGCCTAGTTGTTTTGTTATCTGCGATGTGTGAATTTGAATTTTCTGATTTTTTGGCACGTATGGTATTTCGTGAAATCAAAAAAGGATATTCTAATACTTCTAACTTGATTAATTTATTATTTACGATAACTATAGATATTATTTAAAACATTTGTGTTGTTATTATTTCCGCGTGCTACTTTCCCACAACCGCAACGTTGGGCGTGTTTAGTTATATACATATATAATATAACATTTTCTACGGATTTAACACTGTGCGCACAGGCACCGATAATAGCCAACGTAATATTTCGATAAGACTTATTCATATGTATTTATGAACTCACACCTATCCAGTTAAGTAGCTAGTTGATATGTAAGTTAGTGTCTCAGCCACGTGATAGCTAATATTTCGTAATCATTTCATGTATTCCAGTTAATTGTTGTTTGAATAGATTTAACATTGTACTAACATTTAACTAAATAAAACACGGTTCGAATAATACGTTCTAGAAATTGAAGTGTTCTAGTTAAATCAATATAATCTACTTGACTCTATTTTAGATCAACTATTAAAGGATCAAGTCATAAAGCAATTGATTTAAATGGGAATCCAATTCTTAGAATTTACTACACAAACAAGGTGAGTGCAGGTTTTTAATATATTATGTATTATGGACACTAGAGGTTTATGGTGTGTATTTTTTACTCTATTAACATTTATTAAAATTATTGAATGGCATTTTCTTAATCAATTTAATTTATTTATTTGTTTACTACATGTTATCTGTTAAATAATATATTAATAATAGCCTTATACGCTTGCTTTCTGTAATATCTCTACAACAGGTCAAAGTCTTGAAGACACACCTCTAATTAAAACAAATACGGAATATTTGCTTTAAATAGTAAAATGATCTGTAATATTTGCTTTTGTTTGTTTTGAGTAACAATTATTGTATTTTGTATAATAATAGTAACATAATGAATGACAAGGCCTATATATTTTGAAAATAAAAGTCTAGTATAGACATAGAGTACAGGAATCAGATAGATGAGTAATAAAATAATATCTATTACCCGAAAGCACTAGAGAGAGCGTAAACGGTGATGCTACAGATATAAGTACACAATGTATAGTAATAAGAGAATATTGCAAAGTTGTAGCGAGTGTAACGTTGACTGTCATCATCGTCACGCTTACTAACTTTGAAATACTTTTTCATGACTATAATGATAATATGTTTGTTAGACTTTAAATAATAACAATTTTATGACAAATTACTATGCTTTCTCAGAGTTAATTTTATAATATACCTAATATAGACTGTTTCAATACTAAAAGCCTGAGCCGAATCCCTAAAATTATGCCAAAATATTTAGTCGCTTAAAATTACTCAGCTATTAATATATCCTTTCTATAAATCTATTAAATTATAGTCTTATTTATTACAAAAAAGTATTATGTAAAATATACGAGCAAATTATCGCTATTCAAAATATCAAAATGATATATGTATATCCCACTTGAGAATTTTGCATAATACAATAAACCTATGTTTCTTGGATAAATGCTTTTAATAATTTGATAAAGCATATATTGAAGTATATATTTTATCGATGTAGCTACATATTGCTACGATGTGTTTTGTCGATATATGAGTTACTAAATTTCAAGCAAAACAAATTTTGAATTTTGTTTCGCTTTGCAGACATAACCGTATAAATATGGTTTACATTGTAAAATATTCTATAACTCAGATGTCTCTTCTCAGACTCCCACCCCTAATTTAATAAATAAAATTTTCTACTGTTGAATTAAATGTTAAATAAAAAAATGATTGATTGAGTTAATTTATTTTTAAAACATTTTATGTAACACTTTTGATATATTTATACATTTATTTATATAAGTATATATTGTAACTTTCATCCGAATGAAACGAAAAATTCAATTATTCTTATCAACTTGCATTTCTATGCTCATTGCTATTTCCAAAATATAATGCGTTATAAAATACAAAGTCGTTAATTTAAACATGTTTGGAGTATATCTGCGTTTATTGTTTAACTTATAAGTAAACGGACGTTTTTCTAATTGTACTGATTTATTAACATTTAAAATCAGTTGAAAATTTGTATTGGAAAAATCAGTATTATTGTATAGAATCGCAAAACTACTTTTTATTCTAGACTGTACACATTGATAAATTGAGTTTTCTTGTTTGGTAATATGCGGGTATGAGCTAAAATCTACTGGTGTCTACATTTTCTCTCATATATGGTGCGTTGTTGATTTTATTCAAACACCTTTTCATATTCACTTTTCGTCGTGATATATAATTGATTTTGCAGACAAAGAAATTATTTTTTTAGAGAACAAAAGAGGTATATGATATGGATCTGTATATATTATATTATGTAGTATACTATCTAGCCGAACTGCATCAATTGACAATCATATTCTGCGGGTTTCAATATCAGTGTATTTTAAGTATAAATAAACTCCTGTCATTGATTCTAGTTCATTTATAATGAGAATATAGTAACTAGGTAACGTAATGTGAAGTGAAGGGATTAAGTCAATATATTATTATCTAAATCTTTTCCGAAATTCTGTATTTTAATTTTATCATTAATGTAAATTTTTTTGACAATTGATATTCAATGGGTATGTTTATTATTTTTTAAGCGGAAGTGTTTATTTTTATTATAATTATATGTATAGAACTTAATAATATTATATTGAACATGTTATGTAAAGGATAAATGCAAAAATAACTATATTAATTTTTAAAGTAACAATAAATATATACATACCCATTACTGTTTAAAATGTATTTCATCTAACTAGCAATTTTCACTTCTACTTTTTCCAAATATCTCACAATTATAAACGAGGTAACGAAAAGTAAAGATGACATTTTTGATAACATCCGGAATCGTAAATGCAATCTTCTTAAGTTATTTTGTGGCATCTAAATTTGTTTTTTCAATTATTCTAAAATATAAATACCTTAAAATATTTCATCCTTCTTATCACAGCTTCCAATTTTCAAAAAGCCTCAGTTAAATATTTGCAGTATGTTTATAGTTGAGTATTGTGTTTAGTCTATTGTTTCCACCATGACAAAGTTAACCCTAGGTGCAAGTAATTTCAATGTTTGTGATTATTTTGATAGAATCAGTCCTTTTCATTGCTGGATCTCCTCTTATCTCCAGATTGTCCTCTTCTGTATGTGCGCTGGTAACGAGCTCTTCTACTCTGGACTCTACTTATGCTACTTCTCAACTGGACCACAGCGTAAGTTATATGCAGGATAAACGTTTATTGACAAATATGTTTCTTTCCTAGATGCTAGATGTATTAATAAAATGAAATATTTAGTTTTATCGATCGAGTATTATATACATTTATGAGCATCCTTCTGCGTCATTACTGTATATAAATATGTATATATAATACATACCCGGACTTTTATACGAACTTTTTTTCATAGAAATATAATCAAACTAACTTTAATTTGTTACTGTACTGTTAGTGGTAATAATCGCACTAAAATGTGTAAACATCCTTTTAATCAATCGATATTTTGGTTTCCTACAACTAATATACGCAAATCTCTAACATACAGAAGTACTAAAAGCACCCCGCCCAACTCGACTTCATAAATCCCTTCAACTAAATGCTCAGCTGACATTTAGACCAAGCTTGTGAACTATAGCATCAAGTATATAGAGTACACACCTAACCGTGACTTACTACTTGCTTTATATCACAAAACCTTGGAATTTGTTTTCGCGTCCTTAATTTCTTTGCCTTGTTATCCTTTTTCACTCATATTTCTCTCCAAATCGATACAGTCAGACTTAAGTAAACAGGGGAAGGTTGAATTGTATTTTCCTGCCCTTTTCTTCTCTCCTCTCATATTCTCTACTTTTCTGAGAGAAATGGATAATTCTGGTAGAGTGTCAATATTATACCGTCTCATTTTGAGAGTAACACTAACATGAGATAGGTTGAGGGGATATTTTTCGTAACTTTGATTCCTTATCGAGGGAATTCGAGTTCGCAGTTGAAGCGCATAAATTTACCGCGGGGCAGAGAATTCAAATTGAATCATGTTGGAATTAATTCTCATCAAGCATGAGCTCTATAAAGTGAGAGCGGGAAGCCTGCATTAATGCTATAAATAATTAAACGAAACAATAATCGTTATATGGTGATGTTTTTCTAATAGAGATGCACGCATAATATTATTCCCAAGATGTGTTGTATAGCCTCGAGAAGTAGGTCAAACCTACAGCTGACATACAGTTTTTCGTTTGATTGAGCTGGGATGCTTGTATCAGTTCGAACCTATTTTCTGTACTATGGATTATAGGAAAATAGAGTTAATTAAGTATTGTGGTTAAATTTAAATTATTGATTTTCGTTTCTGCCAGATTTTTATGTTGAATAAATGACGTTGTAGTGTTGTTTCACTAAATGTTTTACTAATGTATGCTTAAGAACAACTAATCTAAACTGTTATTAGATAAATATTTAAAATATCAATTGTTTTTTTCGTGTACTCAGTTATTCTGGGGTTGTACTTTCGTAATTTTTGGTTTTGTTTTGAATATTTTTATATAGTAATATTCTATTCATTGTGTAAAATTCTGACAGCAGTTTGAAGAAGGGATATATTTAATTTGGGCTAAATTTTTAAATGTTATGTTTATCTCATATAAAATTACTATTTAAACAATACACATAGTTATAGTTAACAAATCAGAACATTACAATTTATTTTGTACTTCGATAAATATTTTTTAAACTTTTAGTTAAACAGTTTTTAACATTGTGTTTGTATATTTTTAACTGTGCGATATTTTATATTGGAATTAAGAAATTTAATTCCTTTTGATGAATATCGTAATTATTTACAAATTTAGTTTATTTTTAATATTAGTCAATATAGAGTAATAATTGATATGTTGGAGTTATTATATCTGTAGATTTAATAATATGTTAGCAATAAATTATATTTATTAAATTTGAAATAGTTTATTGTTAACAAGATACATGTTACATTATATGATATGTATTAATTGTCTAAAATAATTATAAAATAATTATCAACCTATATGAATAGATTCTAATAGTACTGTCACTGTAGAATAAATAATAAAAACCATTTTCATTTTTTTAATTAAATGTATTAAATAAAATGGGACCGAGTTTTTGATGTATCCTTTACATCATAAAAAAAAGACGTATACAGAAAGATGAGCGTCCATGAAAAAAGTGTAAAAGCGTTCTTGAGATTGAAATTTACAATAGTTATTATATATGTTTATATACTCGTATGTTTTTACTCCTATATCATCTTATACAATATAAACTCAATTTATTCAGTACGATATTTTATTAAATAAAAATAATTGGTGTGATTTAACGAAAACCTAATTTTAAGACAACTATTCTGTTATAGCATATTCTTGAATATTGATTCTTGTTGTAATAACTCTTATATCGGTATAAGATGAATTACACAAATTATACATATATATATATATATATAATCTATCAAGATTAAAACTGAAAATTGTTTCTTTAATATATATATATTTAAGAATTTTACTAGTTGAAGATTTCCTCCATAGATAAAATCTGGTTAGTGTAGAATTTTGTCTCCATATATCGTTCTTATTCGCAACTTACATTTTCTAAAGTATATCTGCAACTTTATATCACTTTATTGATTACAATTTTTAGAGATACATTTTAATCACAGATCAAGGAATATCTGTTTGATACTTTATATTATTAATATATCACAAATATATCAAGTACATATATATATATTATCCTAATTATTTAGGATAATTAAACAATATATCGAATTGGATTTTTACGTTACACGTAAAGGTAGCTTACACTTATAAATTAGTTATGGTTATAAATAAACCTGTTTTTCATATATACTTTTATTAAAAAGCGTCAACATAATATTATGTAGCATTCATAGCATGGAAATCTGAATACATATAAGATATTTTAAACATTTCTTGATTGTAAAATATTATTTCAGGGATACTTCCAACTCATTGTCCTCCAGCACTCATAACATTTTATTTGAATTTAGACTTATATGAAGAAAAATACTTCATTAATTTTTATTAATTGTATATTTCGTTTCATTTATGAAAGTAATACGCAGCTATCTACTTATGAGTAATAACATAAATATACATCTAATTATATTTTGTGTGCTTTGTATTCGTCACTATTGAAATTCGACATTAGTAGCAAAGTTCTGCTTCCTTGTATGTGAGTGAGTTTCAAAAAAGCACGTCTTGTTGTTTAAATTAAGCATATAGAAGCTATTATATATTTTCAATAATCTAAGATAAATAATGTATATATTGGAAAGTTTATTGCAAAATAATGTTTCATGTTTCAATTTAGACTGATCTATTTTACTCATTAATTTTTTTTCTAAGATTTTTGCACAGATAGAATAATAGAAGATATCTGAGATTTATTTTATGATTACACTGATATCACAAGTTGGCCTTTCGTCACCTTACAAATTCGACGATTGTCAAACAGTCATATATTTTTGGATAATCAATTATGTACCAAAATATTTCCATTAAATACGTAGGTAATAAATAGTACATTTATAGTATAATTTCTAACAATAAAAACAATCTAAGTGAAAATAATTTATTGATAGGTTTTAATATTATAAAACTAATACTTATAATTATAATCTAGTAATATAATATTATTATTAATTATTATTATTATTAAGTAATATAATAATAATTTATATAATATTTAATTGCTTACAATAATATTAGTCATATTTTACTTTTTTTTCCTATTTGTAAAATATAGAAATATTTGCACCCACACTTGCCATTCATGATGCTATTGTTTTCCAAGTATACACTTTATTTTAAATTTGATATTTTCTATATATATAGGAAAATTTGGTATACGTCCTAACCTGATATTTTGCGACTGGCTATATATTGATATGTGCAGCGTATCATTCGTCAAACTCGTTGACTCGCAAACAGGAAGATGTAACTACAAACCATATAAGAGATATTACAAAAAACTATCGAACATTCTGAGCTGATAACGAATTTTTGATGTTCTCCATCCAAAATAGTGTTAAGCATGATTGATATTACAGCACTTGCTACTGTTTGTCTACTATACAACTAAATGTAAGGGCACAAACAAAATAAAATGGTGGTTATCAGACTTTGCTAAGATTTCTTGTAGACTATTCTTAGATTGTGGATCTACTTCTGGATGTCTAAAATCATTCGTTTCTCTCTTACCTACTTCAGTTCTGGGCATCGGGCTGTGGCCAGTCCTCTCTGTATTGACATTCCCCATTGCCCTGGTGAAGACCGGAATAAGCTGCATTCACTTGTACGCCGCCTCACTCAACATGGCGGCCCTTGATGTGGAAGAACGGGCAAAGACTCCACCTGTTTCGGCAGCATCTGAGAAGAACAAAGAAGAGAAGAAAGAGTGACCAATTACTTGTTCCGTTGGCATCCAGTCACATCCACTACTCGCTTGAACAGATTCCAACTTTATTGCTTAATTCCGTCAATTAATAATTACATTGTCTTAGCATTGTACTGCAAAGCAGCCTATTTAGCTAGCATTACAAAACATTTCACTAAATTGCGTTGCACTTTAACTTTGTATTTCCATTACATTTGCACTGCATGTATTCCTTTTGGTGGCACGTGTTTTATGTGTATGCATGCATTAGTTAACGTCCTTCGTTCGTCCGTTCTCCTGCGTTGGTAGGAGCTACTAGAGGCGCTGGTTTTCTGTGTTAATAATATGTATTACGCAACGTATTATTTATAACTATTAGAATTGACGTATGTCGCAAACGCGGTCCCAACGTTAATGTTCCATAATGGGATTATTAATTAACCTCATAATATCGCCTATTACCTATATAGTGATACCTTACTGTATCATGTATATGTATTTTTACCGAAATCGTGTGTAACCCTGTGATTCATCATGTAACTTCTCTATTTTCACAATTATGTACTTCTTAATTTGCATTCTCATTATCTTCGACTTTCAGCTGTGTTTACTCTTTGCCCCCTTCTCTGTATTATTGCATCAATTGCGCTGTGGTCTTGAGCACCATCCTTTATTCGTCAAAATGCTATGTTATGACTTCCAAATTGGATCTCACATTAAGTTATGTTATTTATTATTTTAAATAAATGTCAGAATCTCCTTATTGTTGTGATTTTTCTTCTAATAATCCATTCTAATTTTTATCAAGTAAATTTATGAGTTACAATAGAATTTTCAATTTCAATCCAGATTATAACATATAAAGGAGGGTTTTACTTTTCGAATCTTATTCACTAAATGCAAGCCAAATTTTTTAAATTTATTTCTAATAGGAATAAATATATCAACTTTTAATATTTCCTGATTTTAATCTTGCCTTAAACTGATTCTTATTTTAAACTGATTTATTATATAATATATTCTTATATAATCTTTGCGTTGATCAACGGAAAAAAATGACTTAAACAAATGGAGGCATATCATATTATTTTTAAATAAGGGCAACACGACGTGTTGGATAATTTATGCGCTGACTTAAATTGTCTATTAGCCAAGTTAAATTATGACATTGAAAATTAAAAAAGATGTTTATGTTGATCCGAAAACTGTATAGGGGATGATTTCGATCTCAAAATACACGTTCTGGGTGAATTCGGCATTGATTATATAAAAGAATATTTAAACTATAACCTAGCAGTCTCGCTTAAACGAGTCTTGACTAGCTATATTCATGACTTGATTTTTTGACAATATCAAATTTTTGTGATGACTTGAAATCTACACAAAACTTTTAGTGAAGACTTTTATGACTACCAATAATAAGACAAGACTAAAAGATCAAGTCATGACTAGGTAGATATGTCCTTATGAATATGGGTCAATTTAGAAAGCTTCGCTTGCATCTTTTCGTTCCAACAAGTTTTAAAATACATATTTTTAATTAGAAATCGTACTTAAATCTTTTACACAAAATGCTATAGACTTAATGAATATTTAACTAATAAACATTTGATTATTTATGTCATTTAGATGTTGTTTAATGCACAGTACTACAAATTAATAAATAATGTTATCTGACACCAAAATACGTAATATTTAATGGAAGTGAATAACGCAAATGCAATTTACAAAATGTATATTTTGGCACATTTGAAACAAATGTTTTTTACAATAACAAACAATAATTACACGTAATTAATTAAGTTTCATTAACATAATAAGTATAACATTTCACACAAAATGTAAGCAAACATCTGAAATATATAAAATAAATTCACGATTTAACAAGTAAAATCCTTTTTATATAACAATAAATCGAAATAACTTTTTTTTGTTTGAGTATATTACAAAAAACTGAAAACAACTTTATCGATAATAAACATTCAAAATTAACACAAGGCATTATTAAAAAATATTGTAAAACAATAACAAAACAACGTAATATTTCTTTGATTTTCTACATTGCAAAAACTATATAAACAACAAAATAATAGGTATTTATCTTATATATAACAATAAAATAAATATAAATAATAAATGTATAAAATTAACAACATATTTTTTATATACATTGCAAAAGCTCAAAAACATACTAGAATGACAAGTAAATTAGTAACTTAAACGTATACATCAATGCCTGATATATAATTATATACATACTTATAAACAAATATAAACGTTTTTTCAAATCACAAATAATAAACTCTGTTTATATTCAAGAACGTTTCCTCGTAAGTTCCTTTGTTAGCTGGATTGTTATATTAAGACAAGAATCGCCTCAATTTCTAATACCTACATTAATGAATGTATTGTGCATAACAATTATATATTTTATTAACTGACAACGTGTAGCATGTAGCTAATATGCGCACCTAAAACATTTTGATAGCGAAAACTTGTATTTTACCAAAAGTCATTTATAATTTAGGCGTAAAGTTTTATAGTCAAACACAAAAAATCACAATTAAGTCGTAAATATGTAAGTCTTATAATAAGTCATAAATGTATTGTAATATGGCATAAAATGTGCACAGTATAGGAATACCTATATTATCATAAAAAAATATATTTTGGTCATATCTTCTGCTAAACAATAAAAATCATTATAACTAATTACACTTTTATTTCTATGTTTTAATAAGACGTTTTCTACACGACAATTTCTTTATTGAAGACTATATAAATATTTTAGATCTTTTCTTTAACTTAATTTCTAAACCTTTTCAATACAACTTTTGCTACATGACTACTTTTTAGTAAGACTTTTGTACTACATTTTCTGAAATAGGACGTTTCATGTCATCCATATATCACTCTATAATATGTTTAAAACTGAATAAGTAATTCTATTCATTTGTAAAATCATTAATTTTAATTTTATTATAGATAAATATAGCATAAAACCTTCATGACGAATTATTTGTCTGGTTGGTTTCCTTGTTAACGATATCATCAACAACAACATCGTCAAGTTCTGGAACATCAACAATCTCGGAAAAACCAACTGAATTAATGAGAGTCTTAGATAACTCTGAAAAATCACTAGACACTTCTGTATTATTGTCCATTAAACCTTTTAACATGGAGCACAAATCTCTCTGATTTTTGAGCAACTCATTATAGACTGGGTTGATTGCGAGTGCTTCGCAGTTGGCAGCGATCTTCCGACTACAGACTTCTTCAGTTTCAATAGAGCTAGCGGATGAGCTCAGAACGGTACTGAGGTTTAAAGTATTTACTGAGCACAGGGGGTTGTTTATTTCCATGTTATCCACCTTGATCAGGAGAAATTTAGAGGAACATATATATAAATGTTTTTAATGTTTAAAAGTGTATATTTATTTCTATAAGAGTAGTAGGGAGGTAGATCTCTGGAACAAAGACCCCCCTCCCCCCTGGCGACTTCATGGCAACAAAAATTTTGCGCCAAATTTAAAAGTGCGCGAGATTGTGTGGCGCTAAATTCAAATTATTAATTATTTTTAACTATTTAAACAAAATTCTTTGCGCTAAATTCATATTTAAAAGTGCGTGGGATTATGTGGTGCCAAATTCAAATTATTAAATACGCGGGAATATTTTAATTACGGAACAGTATTTAAGAGACGCGCGCGCTCGTTTTC
>JAYRBW010121879.1:0-16944 GCA_036023295.1 Invenusta paracnida
GCGAAAAGCGCGCTAAAGTGTGCCGCTCACGTCGTCCAATGGGTGACCGAATCGATGGGCGGTCAGACAGCCAATCAGGAAACGAAACTGGCAATTACGGAGTAGTTGACTAATTTTAATCTATTTTTCTAGAAAGCTTATTGTTATAAAGCAATAACACAATGACTGCAACATATACACTATTTATTATACTTTTATTCTTTTATTCTTTTTCACTTGAAAAGCATTGATAGTTTATTTTGCAATATATATATTGCGATGTAATATTGGTCAGTTGTATCGTCAATTTACATTTATTTATATTTTATAATGTTCACGAAGGAATTTTTTGTTTGTAAAACTAAAATAACCATTGAAATAGATGTGAACAATTGTTGAGCTTTTTCAATACAAATAATGTCAGTGATAATGTGTTAACGTACAATGTTTGTAGTAATCCGAATACGTGGATCATTACAAATAAAACACTTAAAATTAAGATCGAGCGTTTTTTTTATATAATAGAACAATGTGCAGAAAATGTCAGGTTATTTGAAATGGTTATACCCAGATTTAAAATTGTGGAGACATGTTCAATGATGTAGTTATCAAAATAGTAGGCATTGTTAGCTAAAGAGACAAAAGTTTACACTTATGAAAAGTAATATACTTAGCTTTCAGCTCTGTCCATCGGCAGTAACTAAGAATTTTGAAGTTAGTTCAAGTCATCGGAACGAAAACTAGAAATGTTGCTGTCATCAGCGAAGAGTTTTTTGCACTCTGGATTACAGCAGGATGTAATATCGTTGATAAATAAGAGTGGATCGTCTACTACCGGACCTCATGGTACGCCGCTAGACACTGATAGGTACAAAGTCAGATGTGACACCGCATCAACTGAACCACCTGTTGAATACGATTTGCTAAGTAATCACAGAGCTAAGCTAGAAGCTCGTTCGATATTCCGAATGTGAAAAGTTTATATAGAGGGCGCTTTGGATGGCCGACAGTGTCAAAGGTCTTGGAAAAATCGATGCATATGATATCAGAGCGAAGTGTTGTGTTGGAGCTATAGGCTATATTGCCCAATCGTTCAAAGTAATTAGAAGTTGGATTCCTGTTGATCGCCGCGAGAGCTAAGGCTACAATAAATTGAGCGATTGATAAAATTGAT
Source organism: Invenusta paracnida (assembly GCA_036023295.1). NCBI lineage: Eukaryota > Metazoa > Platyhelminthes > Proseriata > Coelogynoporidae > Invenusta > Invenusta paracnida. The sequence continues at coordinate 1,154 of JAYRBW010121879.1, forward strand.
ATAAAAATAAGCTAAAATTTATATTTTATAATGCTGACTATCAAAATTGTCATTTAGACCAATATGTAGCCCAAGCCATACCGGGAAGGGGGGGAGGCACCGGCATTGTTACTGTGAATTTTCAGGCGGTGGGTCACGTGACCTTAGTAAAAATGTTTAAATTTTCAAAATCGATTACATTCTTTTAATCTTTGATTATACTTATAAAAATGAAATTATATTGTCTAGATACTACAATATTTAAATGATATATATTGCTTTTTACCAGAATCACGACGAGAAATCTATATAAACGGTAATTTTCAAAATATGGCAAATAGTGGAAAATATGTATCTTTATGTAATTTATTTAGTCATTTCAATATGAATAGAGATTTATTTTTTCAGCTTCTAGACCAATTGAATCGCTTCCTGTATAGTTCTCCAATCCTTTCGCTTCATCAGCTGGTTTATAGCTGCATCATGAAGGTAATTAATATAAGTTATATAAGCCGGAGCCTGCGAAATAGATGTTGTATTGTATCCAAATTTTCGCTGTAAGACAACCTCGTCAGGAGTATAATATATCACAAAACTTATGAGAGAGCGCATATTAAATATACCGTAGCGTATAGCGATTACATAACCAGATTATTATCTTAACAAAGCTTAGTGTGTATAGTAGAAATTAATGATGAACATAGCATACCTATTAATATAAGAGAGAGACTATCCTATACAAAGTACTTAATAGTATATATGCAATAAGAACATAGAAGAAACGATTAAATTAATATAGCAAAGTAAATTAAGAATACGATTAAATAAAATTCTATATGAAAAAATATACAGCCAAAAGCAAAAAGGGGACTTAGACATAAGTAAGGAAACATTAGAAGTTTTGCCCTGACGAGGCTGTCTTACAGCGAAAATTTGGGTACAATACAACATCTATTTCGCAGCTCCGGCTTATATCTCTATCTATCTCAAAATAATTTAAACGTTTTTTTCCTTTTTATATTTTAAGCTTTTGAAGAAAGAGTTACATACATGGAAGGCAGACGTAGTCCTTCACGATGGTGCTCCAAATGTTGGTACCAGTTGGTCACTTGATGAGTTCCAGCAAGGTTAGAATAAAATATTTTTAGATTCTCCTTAACCCTACCCTATTCTTAACCCGGCAACGCAATTTGTAAAAATGATATAAAATATTTATTTTTATTAATATTGCATTTAAATATTTTACTACAAATACTGGAGTATACTAAAATATTTTTTTATTATATATACTTAAGAAATAATAATAACGTCCCAAATACGGTTGATGCGGCCAATAAAATATTGCAGCTATAGCAGATTAGGTAAGCCCTATAATAAAAAATCAACGCATAAGCTTTACATAAGGTTAAAATTAAACTGTTTACCTACAAACATCGATCAATAATTTAATAAGTAATGGTGCTCTGCAAGTTTGTATATCTATCATTAATTATTTGTCAGCGAGATATCACGTTCGCAATTGCGAAATGTTTATTTTATTGGCTTGCTAAATTTATTTAAATTTAAATATTATTAATTTTTGAATTACATATTATTTCATTTATATTATTTTAGATTTAAGGTAGGGTATTGTTATATTGCTGTTTTTAGTTTGCATGGTCTTAACATAAGACAATTATTCAGATCTGGAGCCTTTCAAGTTGCTTATACAAATGTACAATACGCCTCTTAAAAAATTCTTCTTTGATTATGCAAAATTATTGATTTTGCACCGCTCCTCAAAAACATTTAATACAACAGATTTGACCCTATATATTTCCATTCACCTCATAATGTTTAATATTTTATGTTAATTTCAATTCTGTTTTAAAAGAATTTCCAAGAAACTATTTTACAATCTATCACACCCACGCTTTCCTTCTCTCTCTCTCCAGCTCAGTTATGTTTGCAGGCTTTTGCTCTGGCGACTGAATTTCTCCGGAACGGTGGCTGCTTCGTCACTAAAGTGTTCCGGAGTAAGGACTATGAGCCCCTCAAATGGGTTCTCGACAATTTTTTTCGTTCAGTGAAGGCTGTGAAGCCGGAAGCCTCACGTCTTGAGTCTGCAGAAATCTATCTCGTCTGTCAGCGCTACACGGCCCCTGATCGCATTGATCCTAAATTTCTCGACGTCCGCCATGTCTTCAAGGATGTTGACGATGAAGGTGTTGACAGTATCACTCCAGGGAATATGCTAAACTTGCACAAGCCAGAGAAGAGGAAGAAGTGAGTTTAGCTGGATTGGTAGTGTTTTAAAAATGTGTGCTTCTGATAATTTATACGTTTTTTAAATTAAACACATGTTATGAGGATAAATCAGTATATAAGGCGATGCAGTATCCCTAAAAATCTAAAACTTGTTTTAGGCCTTTGAGTGTATAGATATATCTTCCACTAGTATATTTGAATTACATATATGTTCGTCTATTTTCAGAAAAGCAGAAGGATATGCCGAGGGTGACACGTTGTATCACAAACTTAATGTGTCTGAATTTATTCGAAATCAAGAATACTTGCAGAAATTGGCTCAGGCAAATCTGGTAAGTTTTTCTTATTTGCTTCGAAATTTTAATCCACTTATCTATTGAAAGTTAAGGTGTGAGTAGGTCAGTTGGTAGAGCGTTGGCCTTGGGTACAAAAGGTCTTGGGTTCTCATCACACTTAGGGCAACTTTCTCACCCCTGTCTAGCAGCTGTATTAGTCGACTAATTACCATGTCTAGGCCTGTTCGGTGTCTGCACCCTAGATGAGGACAGACCCATATAACTTGCGGCGATTGAGAGACCCACTCAACAGAAGTACAATCGAGATGAGGAGTAGTCAATTTTTTTCGTGATAACTCTTTCATTGATGGTATTAATCCTGAAGCGTGTACTCAGTATATTTGAGATGATGTTACGTCGTTATGTTGGTGAACAACAGAGAGTGAAATAAAGTACACTTTTATTGGTTGGAAAACATATAAATAGAAAGGAAACAGAAAGCCAAAATTATGTGCAACTTCATCGACCACATCTAATCATAATGCTGCACAATATCAGTGTGCCTTCACAAGGAAACAACTACCATAGGGAGGCTAAATAAACGCGTTACAAATATAATATAATCCGGATTAAGAACGTAAAACTAAAAGAAACATTCTGAATAAGAGCGTCATATGCAGATAAATGAATAAGCGCCTTACTGCATATATAAGAGAGTAAGATTCACATGACATTACATAGTTATATTTTATATTCCGCGGATGCTATATATATGCATGAACCAGTGACGCACTTTTTTAGTCTCTTGCATATGACGCACTTATTCAGTTCATTGTATCTGACGTGCTTATTCCAGTATGAATTTTCAGTATATTCCAGTATTACAGTTTGAATGTTAATCAGTGACGCGCTTATTCAGTTCTTTGCTGACACTCTTTTTCAGACACTGACAAAATATGTGACGCACTTATTCAGACCCTGATAAAATCGCGTAGTCTGAATAAGAGCGTATTGTTATATTCCCTATCTTAAATTTGGCTGTTTCGAGGCCTAAATAACTTGAGCGTCAGTGATTTTGTCAGGGCCTGAATAAGAGCGCCAGCAAAGAACTGAATAAGCGCGTCATAGATTAACACCGAAACTTTAAAGTTGGAATAAGCGCGTCATATGCAAGAGACTGAATAAGCGCGTCACTGGTTTGTGCACATATAAGCATCCGCAGTACCTATATCAAATATAACTAGTAATTTTATGTGCATCTTACACTGTTATTCATACAGTGACGCGCATATTCAGTCCCTTGAATATGACGCTCGTAACGCGCTTATTCATTTATTTGCATATGACGCTCTTATTCAGCCTCCGATTTTTCTTTTAGTTTTACACTCTAAATCGAGATTATATATTTGTTACGCGCTTATTCAGTAACACGCTTGTTCAGGTACGCGTTTATTCAGCCTCTCCATAAAATCACTTATCCGTTAATATTCAGACATTGAAATAGGAAACTTAACATATCTTTCTTATTCAGTCACGCGCGTATTTAGGCGATTCACTACAACAGTAAGCTAGTTTAAATTTAATAGAAGCTACAGATTTTCTCCCATCACATATTTGAAAAATGTAAATCTTTGGCTTTCGAATGATATGAGATTTTAGTAAAATTATTACACCTTAGCTAAGTTATCTGTAGCAGAATCATGAAACATTCGTCCCACTTTTGCGTATAAAATGCGTTAGTCTACGAATAACTCTTGTATTTTCCCGTCTTAGCTTATTAGTCGCATGCACACGAAATATCGATGATTAATAATAGGCTTGTACCTTCTATTCTTTTATATTTCTGTGTTAGAAAACTGTTTGCTACGGGAAGGTGGAATGATCCCGAAATGAATGATTCAATATTATATGCAGTTTACAAATAATTATACCATAATATATGATTGTTTTTTAGATTGTATTCGATGTTCCTGAAATTGAAAATCATCCACTTACCACACGAAATATTAAAGATATTTGTACAGATATCAAGGTTCTTGGTAAAGCAGATATAAAGTGAGTATTTTTTCATTATTTCTTTTAATTCTATTTATCTTCTTTAAATTGTATGGATTTTGTTTTAAATTGATTTCATAGTATTAATACAAATGCTTTATTAGTTCATTTCCTACTAGAAGTATTTTAAATTATATTATTCAGAGCTCTTCTTAAATGGCGTCAGAGAATTCTTACGTGGTTGATTTCAAAGGAACCAAAAGAAGCTAAGGAGTGAGTGCTTACATGAAATGTTATTAATGATTATAATATCTGATACTACATAATATTAACGAACCTTTTTGGAAATGTTAATGGTTATATTATTTATTTTTAGGGAGACAGAGGAACCCGCAAAAACAGAGGAAGAGAAGGTAGATGCAGATATTCAGCGTCTGCTGCTTGAAGAGGCAAAGACACAGAAAAGGTGAATTGTTAATATTTAACTTATTGTATCATTATATTTACCTAATTTTACCAATAATTCATTAAACCCTGCTCTAGTACTCGTTATGCAGATATGTATTTATCAAAATATATTATATACCATAGATTAGGTTAAAATATTGTTTAAAAATACCTTTACACTAAATAATGTTTAAATAAAATGATGTGAAGATACATTGAAAGCTCGGTCAATTTTTCAAATAAATTTATTTTAATTAAAAAAATTTCAAGTGGTTTTTCCTTTATTCTTTCCTCAGTGACATTATTGTTTTAATCTACTCATCATATCTTTAAACTACTATTTAAATAAAAACATTTAACAACGATATTTGATACGAAAAATGTCTATCACTAAAGTATGTATTAACTTTATTAGTATTTACTTGATTTTTAAAAAGTTATTCACAAAATTATTTGGTTAGCACGATAGAAATAATATATTTTTAATAGAAAATTCGCTAAAGTATGCGTTGTATTATTAACTTTATTAGTATTTACTCAATTTTTTAAAAGTTATTCCCAAAATTATTTGAGTTTGTAGAGTAAAGGGGTAATGTAACAGTCCAGAGGTAGAGGTTTAAACATTTATATTCTACACGAAACAACTTGTCGTTCATACCTTTGAATTCTTATTCGATTTATTGATAACATTTTATCAATATCTTCTGAAGTATAGCAGTATACCACTCACCGTTTACATTAGCTTGAGTCAATCTAAAAAAGTACATTATAGATTGAAATATGGTGAGTACACAAAAACTAATTTTATTTAACGAATTATTATTACTGATTACAGAAAACTAAAGAAGGTCCGTGACAGCAAAAGGAAGTTGACCCAACGACTCCAACTGAAAATGGCTCATCCCGACGATCAGATCGAGCAGGGTGAGGATATTGACATTTTCCGATTAGACAGTCTAAAAAAGATCAAGGGGGACGTTTCCAAGGCAACATCAGGGGAGGTGGATCTATCCGTATTGGATGCTGGTATCACCCTAGCTGAAGACAGAGCCATATCACTTGCGGCGATTAAGAGACCCACTCAACAGAAGTATAATCGAGATGAGGAGCAGCCCAATGAATGGGACCATCCGGTCCGTGGTGATGATGACTCTAGTGGAGATGATAGTGGTAAGTTCGTCCTTTTGTTTTACCAAATGAGAAAAAAGAGCCTATATATTTGTACTAATAAACCGGAATGTAGCAAAAGGAACACGAATAACAGTATATAATTATATAATGACAATTGCTTATTTTTCAGTAGTGATAAAAATCTTTTTGAAAGCGAGATATGTTTAAAAAAAGATAATTAATAGGATTGTAATATAATAACTATATATTTTTTGTAGTTGTGTAATAATTTATTGAAAGTATTGTTTGTGTTGTTCATAATAAGGGTGTAGTGAATACTTATGTAAGTCTTAATATTTTAATTACAACAGATATTCATTTTCAGTCTGAGTGACGGGAAGTAAACTCTGAATTATTTATTTCGTCCTTTTAATGTTGTTATATTATACTATACCATTTTAAATTAATATTTAATGTATTTCTAAAGAAGAATGTGTGATATATCCCTTTAAAAACAAGAACCTAGTAAATATTTTAATTTATAGAAATAATAATATGAAATATTTATTAATAAAATTTGTTAAATCTCATTTTGATTTACAGTAATATGTATATTTGTATTTTGATTAAATTAAATTAATTTGCAGATCCTCTTAGCAGTAAAGAAGACGAGCTTGACTCTGAGATGGAGGAAATGAGCAGCGACGGTGCTGGCGATGAAGACGACTATGGTGAGATGGACGTTGATGATGAGAATGTTGGTGGACATTCCCTTTTAGTTGACCTAGATCCAGCGAGCACTCGGACCAAGGAACAGCGCAAGCTCGACTCCTGGTATGAGAAGGCCGCTTTCCGAGATCTACCTGGTGAAAAGGATGGTGGAGAACTTTCGAGTGGGGAGGAAGATGGGGAGAAGGATGGAGAGAGTGATGAAAGCAGTAGCAGCAGCTCGGATGATGAGAAGGTGATTAAGAAAATGAAGGAAGCTCACAAAAAGAAGTCCAAGAAGAGGAAAAGGCGGAATGGTGAACTAGATGACAGTAAGATAAAATGTTAGTTTTTAAAGAATTTCTTAGAATTTGATAATATACAGAATGAATTAATATCTCTTTCTGTACTATAGTATCGTCTGTATTTTTGATAATTTGTTTTAACCTTTTTTAGTGCTAGAAATGTTGTATAAAAAGCTGGTGCATTTTAATAGGAAAATGTAGTCTGTTTGAGACTTAAACATTTAATGATTGTGTTATATAATTCACAATATTATTAAGAGTTTTCAAAGTTTAAATGTTAAGTATGAAAACTTTATATTAGGAGTTTACTTGGTTAGGATAAACAAATTATATTTAGGATTATTTAAATTTGGTTCTAAAAACTCATTTTGCATACACTCTTATGATTGAAATTGATCAAAATTAGTGTTTATTTTCAATTAATATGATCATTAATTAATTTATTTAATTTACAGCATCAATATTATATTACAAGGTTGTCTTTCCATTACGTACCTGGTACCGCTTTTAGCATTAAACATATTATATGTATTTTAGTTAATATTGTTTAACATATTACTGTATGGAGAATATTTTGGTGATATAACATGTTTTGGAAAGTTTATTATTTAAATAAACATTCACCTTTCTGATGTAGTCTCAGAAACTAAATAGATAAAAAAAGAAAGAAAAACAAACAGTTGTAGAATCATTAAATTTATTACAAAAGTTCGAACGTATTTGAATACGTTCTTAAAAAATAGACTTAAAAACTAATATTCAAATGTTTCTAAAAATTAAATTGTACAATTTATCCATCAAAATTTGTTTCTAACGTGTAGAAAACACTTAAACAAACAAAATAATATGCATCATTATATTCTTAATAAATGTTAAAACAGTTATTTCCATGAAAATTGGGTCTAAATCATAAATTCTCTCCTATTCTTTAATATGGAAAATTAGAAAAAGTGTCTGATGGTACTAAAGAACTGGCTATGCAACGACAGACATTCAGCTTCATGATATGGGATGTCAGTGCTAAACATTTAGGGGATTGATTGTTGGGACCTCATTCCATTACTCATGACATTAGGCTGAAGCCTCTGGGCTCCCGAACTAATTATTTAATTATAATAAATTTAATGATCCTTCAACTGTTTGTTTTTATTTAAATCTTTATTTCTACCAAAACTATAAATATATAAACATTACCAATTTTGGTTTTATATTTCATTATTATCATTTGTACAATAGTTAACAGGAAATCTTAACATGGTTTTGTATACTTCTTCCAACTATTTTAATCTATAGGCGATGAAGAGTTCACCTCGGTATCAACCAATACTGAGAAACCCACACAATCAAATCAGCCAAAAACTAAGCGATCGAAGCCTTTGCAACCGGAGGAGAAGGCTGTTGCTGTCCAGATGATCCGATCAGCTAAGAGCCGGCGAAATCTGGAGGAGTGGTCGTACCATCGTTATATGTTCAATGACTCGGGTCTCCCAGCCTGGTTCGCCAATGATGAAAAAAGACATATGCGCAAGGCATTACCAGTCACCAAGGTAGCGATCTCACCTGATTTTATAAGTTAAAGATATTTCCTGTGTTATAAAATATTATGTTCCATTGATAAATTTTCATATAAAATGCACGAAACTTTGTTAATGTTATAACATAAAGAAATATACATGTATTGATTTTTTGTTGAATCATTAAATAGGTTTAGTCATAGATCCTACTTTTTCTTATCATTAATTAAAACGTAGGTTTGTCATTATTTGTGAAGATATTTATTCCCTTAGTAGATCTGATATTATATAGAAAGTTAGACGTGTTTTTGCTCGTAGAAGTTTAGTTTTAGTTTATATTTAATTAGTTTATTGCCGTATTCATTATCATGTTTATTTTTATAATTATATTTATCTTGAACAGTCATCAAATTAAAGTTGTACATGCAAAGTTAAACGTGCAGATATATTTAACGCGCTTTAATGTAATATTTCAAAAGGAACCTAAGTTGTAAAATTTCAAATTTTAGGTTCAAATTTACTTTCATTTTGTTCGTCCTTATAATTAAATGCATTACATGTTTCTTTCATAACTTTAATTTTATTAAGTTATTTAATATGAACTAATGGGTTCACACTATTTTTCTAGTATTCAATAAATTTATAATTTTAAATGTATTTCAAAATATGTATATATTATTCAGTTTGTGAGATGCGTAAGATATTTTTATAAGTGCCTATGTGAACATTTTTGCTCATAGCTTTGGTAAATCTAACCGACAAACGTGAATACATCGTATGTTATATTATATATATTTTTATTGTGTCCGCATCTTTCAGGAGGAAGTTGCCAAACAGAAACCTAAAGAGATCAATACACGCACTAGCAAAAAGGTGGAGGAGGCCAAGGCGCGCAAGAAGCAGAGAGCGATACGCAAGTTGACCAAAGTCAGGAGAAAGGCGGAGAATATCCCCGACGAGGTTGGTGAGCGGGAGAAGTGGAAGCAGATCAAACAGTAAGAGAAAATATTTTAGTACATTGAACTACATGTTTTTTATTAACCCTATCCATGCGGGGCTTTTGAACGCATCCATACCTTTCCCAGTGTTTATAAATTGTCCTTCATCACTGCTATTATAAAATCTTTTACTGGCAACCCTGGTGACTTATCCAATTATAGACCAATCTGTAACCTTAAATTTATCGGAAAGATCATAGAACGTGTGTTGTTTTAAACCAATTACAAGCTTATGATGAATTACTTATCAATCAGCTTACCGCCTAAGTTATAGAGTTAAAACTATGTTAATGTATATTATAACCAATAACATTCTCAACTTCGTTGGACTCTAAAAAAATTTACTGATGCTATTAGATATTTTTGCTGCATTTGATATGATAGATCACGAGATTCTCCTAACAACAAGAGACATCTTTGGCATTCGTCGATAAGTAGCTTTCTAGTTGAGAAGTTATCTGTCTTTATTCTGTTTTTATTGAAGGCAGCTCGTCAATGCAAATCCCTTTCGTTTGTGAGTACCACAAAGCAGTGTCCTGGATTCACTTTAACTTTCTACCTATACTAGACCTCTTGGGGAATTACTCTCAAACCAATAAATAATTATCATTTTTATGCTGATGATACCTTAATTATCTCTTCTAATCTGAATGTAGATATCAATTAGTACTTCGCTTTAATGCATGAATGGATGACTGCCAATAAACTAAAATTGAACACAGACAAAGGCAAAACATTATCCTTCCTTGAATGTCACAAACTATACAGATATATATTTTTTTATTGGTGAGCTAATTCATCTTATTGACAGTGTCTTATCTAAATCATTCAAAGATCACATTTCGAGCACTTACAAATATTTCTTCTGGCTCTGACAACTGTGCATCGTAAAGTACATTATTTCGAAAAATGTTTCACAACGCTTTTACGTGTATTTATAAGCTCAAATATTGATATGTGCAACGCTATTCTTTATAAATTCGCAAAATTTTCAATAAATAATAAAAAATTTCAATAAAAAATTTCTTTTAAAATATCTACACTAATTACCAGTTTAGAAATTTTCTTCTGTTCACATATCGCGTGCCATTCATAAATCAGTACTACAGAAAGAGTAGGTGACCAAACAATCTTCAGTGATCATAAGTGTTCGATTATGCGAATTGGAGAAAAGGCTTTTGCCGTTTGTGCCCATTTCCTGTGGAATGCGCTGCCCTATAAATTCCTTAAGAAACAGACACTTTTAATACCTTCAAAGCAAGACTTAAGATTTATATTTTTAAGCTTTGATGGTCATACTACCACTAGTCAGACCAACTCTTGATGTTCAAGGTGCCATGGCAAAGTATCAGGTGTGAATGGCACACATCTCCAAGGTGCTGGACAAGGGTCCAGTAGCAGAGGGTGACGTCATCACCTGGTCAGGGTATACTATAACTCTCCCTAGCAAGTGACAGTTCTGTGAAGCCCCCTGCTGAGATTGGTATCTACCCACTCTTCCTTGACAAGGCCACATCCGCATCTTCAATAAAGCATTCAATGGAACTGGCTATGCAGGGCACTGAGTTCCTCAACCCGCGCCAAATAACCATACTTTGTGCAGATCAGCCACTGTATGCTACCATCAAACTCATCCAATGGCAATTCCAAGACACTTTGGAAGAAGACAAGCTTGTGGCTATGATGGGTGCATTGCACATTGAGGACAAAATGCATCTTATGATTGACAAGCTGCTACGAAGCAAGGCATCGTCTCTTCACCACTGGCAGCAGATCACTGGAAAACATCCCACCTATCCAAGCCGCACTGTTCCAGCATGTGAAACGAGCTCTACTACAGGCAAGTTACTACTGGAATCAGGCCACTGTAGTACAACAGGAAATCCCTGACTTCAGTGACTAGGGCTGGCAAAAGGACGGCAGCAATAACTGGCAATCATTATGGACCACACTCAGCGATGCTTTAGTAGCATGTGCCATTCTCCTACACTGGTTGCAAAAAGGCCTGCACGGGAAGGTGTGCTGGTGTCCAGTGTGCCAATGCCTCTGTGTGTCCAGTGCCTCTGCCAATGCGAAGCAGGGTGCACTAACAATGACGACAGCAATTAATAGAGAATACACCAGAGACACATAAAGTGTGAATATGAATAACTGACATTCATATTTGTATATGGTATATTGGTGTTGTATTGTGTTATATATATTAGTAAATAGGATTCTCCTAATAAAAGTTTGTGTCATTTGTGATCTCGTTTTTAACCTATTTATAAATATGACGTTTATGTGATCTCCATAATATATGACCCTAGCATGTGATGTAATATTATCTTGAAATACATACCCTATTGTCTATTCTGTTTGTAGTGGCTAATGCTGACGTCGTCGTTTAATTTAATCAATAAAAATACCCGAAGGCAGATAAACTAAAGTACTGCTTGACTAAAACACCGAAAATGACTATTTTGACCAAAAAATGACCTTGAAGTGTTGACCTTGAATTCAAATCATCAAAATAACATAATAATTGGATTTTTCGACCTCGAAAACCCTTGAAAAGTGGTATCATACATTTTGGTTATTTAACTGAGTTTCCTCTAATCCGGGTGGCGGCCATTTTGTATTTTCGCCAATATGGCGCCCCCAGGTGGCGCCCGTCAAAATCGAAAAAGTATGGCATGATCAACATATAGTGCCAAATTTGGTGCTTTTGGAAGAATTTAAACCAAAATATCCCTAAGCTCCCCGACTACACTAACTTGTCTAAATATCACTAACCTTTGATTGTTATGTTACCTATTTTATTGTATGTTGTTGCGCCTCAGAATTGCTATGGGAAATTGAAGGCGTAGTATAAATGCTTAATAATATACTGGAAGGATTTTTCGTTAAAATTTGGTGTACTAAAAATAATATATTTGTAAAATATGTGTTTTATTTACTCGTACTAACATTTTCAATTGTACCTTTTCCTTTAAAATAGTTGATAGTATAAAGCTTAAATAATTCGTTAATTTCATTAGTTTTATGATCTGTGAAAAATATCAGATATTTTTTGAATAAACGTATTAAAAATACATCATTTATAAGCATGCTATTTAAATTAAATCCTTATGTTATTAAATATCAAAATTTTATGAAATAACTGTTTATTACCGTCAAGTCGTATTGGCTTACGAAAATTAACGAAATATGTACATCCATTTTGATGCAATGGGATTTTCCAAGAGATTGCTTCGTATTCTAGGTATATTTCGATAAATATATTATAAAATGATATTTTGAGAAAAGTCTCCCATTTTTTTATATATATACAAATGCCAGAAAAAATGCGTGGCGATTGCTCATTCCCTCCATATAGTTTATGAAATTCTTGTCCTTTTGTACTCTTAGGTTTATGTTAATTATTATCAATTTTTGGAGTTCACTTTCATATTTTATCCTAATTTTATTAGCTATATAACTTGTTGTAACTGATTAGTTAAAAATGTAAAACGTGTATTAATAGTAAATTCATATTTTCAATACAATGTTAAGGTATTCGCAACAAACGGAATGTTAGTTAAGTTGTCAATTTGATTAAAAATCCATAACTACTTGATTGATACGTTACGAATAATACCTTTGATATCAAAAACTATAGCATGCCATATATAAATTATTTTGCAAATGGTAAATTTATAATTTATTGGGTATGGTAGTAAATATTAATTAATAAAAGCATTTAATTAATAATGTAACTTTTTGCTACATTTATCCTGTGTTATTTTAGAATGTACAAACAGGCGGGTGTTCTCAGCAACAAGCAACGACCAGTGACATATATCGTGAACAACAAGTCTGGAGGACGGCAGGTCGGAGCATCAAAAAGGGGTGCTAAGGTTAAGATTGTTGATAGACGACTCAAATCCGACTTGCGTGGCCAAGCGAAACGAGACTCTAAGAAATCTGGTGGGCGTCGGGGGGGTGGTAGTGGGAGTCGCGGAAGAGGCGGAAAGCGATGAGGGAAGACTTTGGTTGATATATTTATATACTAAACTAAATATAATCTCCTTAACTTGTATAAAATACATGTGATTGTACAGAGCACAATAAAGATATAATCCCAAGTTTTGTTTTCTTAATTATACATGTTTTTAGTACACATTTTGTCATAGGCACATTAAAAATCCATTTTAACTTTTATTATCATGGGTGGAGAAACATTATTTTAACTATTTTGTAAGTGAGCATTACAAGGAAAATCTATAGTTTAATTAAGTATACATTAGAATCCGCCTATATCGAAGTCTGAAGGGCCAGGAAAAACCCTCTATATAGGCGACCTTGACGTTTTTATGGGTAAAACTCTAAAGTTTGTCATGTACCTAATATATTTACGTAACACGAATGTTAGCTATTTAAAACTGTTTCTTATTATAAACACGAATAAACAATGATTTCTGTTATAATGAGTAAACACAACCAGGGAGTACTATAAGTTCTATATAATACCGGGAGACAAGGCACCCTTTACTGTAAAATTAGCTGGAGGCTGACACAACTCACCAGCCGGGTAGATAAGAAATAAACGGTTTTGGAAAACAGGTTGTAATTAAAATATCCGTTTTTGATATAATACCTTTTTTAAATAGCAAAATCATTCCTCATTATGAGTACAGTTTTTCTTTTGGAAATGCTTATAAATTTTAATTAGTTTCACAACTTTACTGACCGTATTCTGCGTATTGCCAATCAATTACCCATGGATATTTGATTTTAATTGGCTGTTTTATCATATGCACGATAGCTGACTACTCTTAGAAACAAAGTTAATCTTTGAAACTTCAATTGGCGATCGAATTTTGATTGGTCTAGTGACACGCAATAAATGTACTTTAGATAACTTAGTTAAAATACATTATTCTCCGCCGGCACTGTATGCAGCTATACTTCATACTAGGGACTGTCATGAAAATAGTGTAAGTAAAATTCAGGGCTCCTACTTCCGGTTTTTGCCGGAAATCCGTTTTTTGAGACAATTTGATTGATTTTTGAGATCGATTAAAATAGGTATGCAATACAAATGAAGGGTTGGTCTGAAGTAAATTACAAAACAATCAATTTACACCCGTTATGTTTTGATGTTAGACTAAGAATTTTCTCGGCAGCTTAGAGGAACTGTGAGACACTCCTCCCTCCACAGTCTTGGGGTGACACCTTGGTAAGTGTTAATCGTTTGGGGTGATACCTTTGTAAGTGTTGTAACAGTATCCCTGGTCAGGGAGGCTATGCGGCAGCAAAACATCCGATAGTCACTCTAGTAGATGGGCCTTTCTTTACCATTAGCAGAACACTAATTTCTACAAGTGCACAAACTCTCTTAGTGTCAACGATTGGCGATAATTACTTAGGTTTATTAAAATCCTACTGCGATGCCGAAAGACTTGACTCTACTGCTGCAGTAATTTCTCGATATATATATATATCACCCACAATATTAACCAAAGATCAACAGCTCAAAAAAGTCGTAGATGTCATAATATTTTTTATATTACCTACTCTCTTTGACTTTAAAAAATCATTTTCCTATCTAACAAATTATAATTAGTTCATTTTTATCGCAAAATTACACAACTACATATCTAAAAATGTGTAAAGATAAAAAATTATATACAAATAAATTAATTATTTTAGTTCGAAAGTGCGTAAAAAACTACAATACTATTATTGTAGAAATAATTACATTTGTAATATTTAGTTATAGCTTATGTTAACAAATGAATTGCACTAGAATAGGTTAGATAGACGGCTGATATAATGTAAGCTGATTTCTAAATCCTATAACAATAACACTTTTGATTAACTTATATAAATTTCTTTGTGCTAATTCATTAAGATTATTCTATAAGATTATTATATTACACAAACTGATTATTCTCAACTAAACGCAATTAAATCTATTAAAACGCTTTCGTAAAACCACTGCCATATTTATTGACTATTCTAAGAAAAATTTTACTTCACAATATTTAACTACATATTAAGTATTTAAGTCCTTCGATTAACCATTGATTATTCCCAAGAGAAATATTATTCTACAAGATTGATTAACCACTCAGAATATTTAATCGTTACATGTTAATCTAAACGTCTAAGATATCGATTAATTAACTATTAGATTTAAACGAAGAATCATGTTTTAGTATACTGACAATTAGTGGCAAAACACAGATC